>JASANU010000780.1:0-49049 GCA_030849675.1 Trypanosoma platydactyli | reverse complement strand
CTCGAGGTGAGACGGCTCTGTTCTTCACAAGCTTTCCAAACAGGGCACGAGTGTAACGCGCCGTGGCGACACGACGCCACATAGATGCCCGGTGGCCCCGCCCCATACTGTGTCCTATTATTTTGTTAGACTCCACCTCACAACCGCCACCCCAACCGGAAAACGTCAGTTATGCCTCCACCCGTGGCAAATCAAAAAGAAGTCTGACACTTTTCTGTTGGCGGCTATGTTGCGAAAAAAGTGGAAGTAACGCCCTGAGGTTCCTGTGGCAAGATCGCGGGGGACTGAAGCCAAAGCCCCTTCCGCTGCGCGAGTGAGCGGAGGCAAATGTGCTCTGATGAGGTGTGGTGCGAAGGGAAACCGATGCTAACTGTAAAGGGGAGGGGGGCAAAAAAAAAGGAGAAAACATAACTCCCAAAAAGGAAAGGACCACTCAAACACGCTTTCCCCCCGCCCTGCGCTTGGCAAGGAAAACGGCAACAACAAAGGGTAGATGACGGGCGTTCCGCACACCAAATGAAGGAAAAAAAAACGCTACAAAGGAAACAAACGAGCCGAGATATTTTTTTCTTTCCCCTCCCCTGCACGGGTGGCGGTTCCACATGCCGCAAGAACGAGAATCACTAAACATCGACACTTGTAGAAAGGTCGTATTCGATGGAAGGCACAACCGAAGAAATGAATTTCAAAAAGAGGAACAACGCCATATGAGTAGGGAAAACAAATTCCTCCCCATGGTCACCATCACCGCGCTCTTCTTCGAAACGTTGCTTCATGTGCTGAAGCAGCCGCCTCATTGTTTCAGCATGCCGACAGGGGTGGATGCTGATACATGCCGCCTTAAGAAAGGGATGTGGGTCTATGGAGACGGTCTTCTCCCGGTTCGATGCATACACATCCTGCATCATTTCCTCCTTTGTAAGAGGTGTTGTGTGATCTTCAGCGTAGCCAATTAGAAAGATGCGTGGTGTTTGATAGTATTGATCGTACACGATGTACACGTCGTACACTCGGCAGTGTCGTTCCCCGGTGCTTCCTGCGTGATCAAGATCCTTATCCTCATCCTCTTCCTCATCATCATCATCATCCCAATTGATAACCCTTTCAGGGGCTGATTGAACAACTTTCCTCGGCATCCGGTCAGTATGGGTTGTCACCCACCCATCGTCACCCTCCATCTCATTGTGTTCAAAGGGGTCAATATCGGGTCCCCGAACGTAGCAAGGAGCACCGCGGTACACCAGATACTTTTTATTTGGTGGAAGAAAGGGCTGGATTTTCTCAGGACCCTCAGCCCATGCCCAGACAGGCATTTTTTGAACCAACTCATCTCCTGTTTCAACAAATTCCAATGGGGTCAATGTGCCGGTGACCTGGAAGTTGGTGACTGTTTTAACTCCCTGAACATGGTTATATATCTTCTTGAAGTTTTCGTAGACACTCCGCTTGTTCATCCTCGTCACAACTTGGTTACAGGCAGGAATATAAATGCGGTTGAAAAGAACCAAAAGAAAGCATATATTAACAAACACAGTTAGACGCTCGCGGTGCCAAGCAGTGTCACCGCCATGTCATTCAGATAACATTTGGAATAAAAATAAATTAAATAAACTTCTAATATTCATGTCAACTGGAGCGTCTTCGACGTTTCTTGACCACCCCTTGTCAACACAGCTGTCGATGATTGGACCAAGTCTCGTGGAAGTGCAGACCTTCTCAAAGACATCACAATCTTCTGACGAAAATGTGGGGAAAAAGTCTTACCCGCTGCCTGTTCCAACAAGGGAACCGCTATTTCTGCATTTCGAAGCAAGCGGTGAATCCTTGATGAACCAAAGAGCAAGGTGAGCGGAACCTCGTCCCAACGGCGCGCGTTTGAAGCGGCGTGTCGCATGAGCATCATCATTAATTCATCATTACCGTATCCAAGAGACTGGAGTGCATTAATAAGAACAGCGGTGTCCATGGGAGAAAGAAATGTGTAGACCTGTACGAGCCGATCCCCCACAAGTGCTAATATCTGTGGTAGACGCAAAGAGAGTTTTGCCTTGGCTGCGACAATTTGCACCAGAGGTGTAGCGTCCATACCGTTCCATTGCTCGACGCTTATGGCCTGAACAAACCCCTTGACGCTCCGGTGAAATGTGAAACGTAGTGCCGCCAGACTATTGAGCATGGCCCCAATACTTGTAGCGGACAATTTAACAACCATATTGCTTTCCACAATATAATCAAGACACTCTTTCAACAATTTATCATGTTTAAATACCTTTTCCTCAAATACACCGAAGAAATACTTGAGATCATCGACACGAGTTGAGCTGAGAATAGCCACATAGTCCTTGGCCAAATTCGCCAGTGTCTCCGTCTCTGCCGACCGTGTTTCGACCATTCGGTTAATGATGTTCCATCCCTCTTGCTGCAACTCGGTCAGTGGAGCGATAAAATTAGCCGGGTCATTCCTGTTCATCCACTCCGTTGGCGTGAGTGAAGCTTCACCTTTAAGACCATTAACTTCTACTTCCAGTAGGAACTTGTGCACAGAAGGATACTTCTGAAGAACATCTTCCCCAAGCGCCAAGCACACCGTACTGGCCGTTTCACTGCTGTTCACAGACGATGTTGCTGACATGTACTTGATGTTAAGATATTGCGCCACACGCTCGAAAAAAGTATGGTCGGCATAACCAAGGAGGTACAAACTTTCGGTGGCTGCCAGTACACATTTCACCTCCATGCCATCGGCGAACCCCCTATGCAAGTTTTCAACGCAAAACCTAAGGAATGAGTCCATATCCTCTTTCTCCAGCTCTTGTTCCACACGTTCTTCTAGGGATTGCGCCTCCATGTTGAACAAAAGGCCCCTCACAAAAGACTTCAAGGCAGCACACATTTGAATCATAGGAATTCCAGAAGCCGTTTTAGCAAATTCGTTTCGGAGGTGCCGATAGACACGCCTGTCCTTCATGTTGTGGTCACCGAGGACCAACAGAAAACGAAAGGCCTGAAGCGTTGGGAAAGAAATGCCCTGCTCAGCAGCTTCACGCATTATCGCTAGCCCACACTGCCGGGTTTCCTCCATGTTTATATTAAAAAGATTTGGAATGATTGAGAATGGTGGGTTCTCATCCGCAACAATATCTTCTACATTCTCGGTGATATATTCCACGCACAACTTGACCGTGTTTACATACTCAACCGGACGTTCGTGATCTGAAGTAATCAATGTGTTGAGGGAAAGAAATCGAGAGATGAAGGTCTGTATGTTATCTACAGAAACATCTCCCTTTAGGCCTCCCTCTGCCACTGGTGTTGAAAGCAGTTCCCCTACCTCAACACTCAGAAACACCATCATCTCTGAGATCTCACGCAGGAGCTCGGGACGCAACTGACGAGGGATTGCTTTGAGTGCCTTGCAGAGTGTCATTACCGTCTCTTGGTCCAATTCCTTCCCCTCGATCACTCGCTCCGTCAAACACTTGATGGAATCTGAACTAATTGCATTCACTTCCTGTTGACAAATGAAGCTGAAGAGCTGCACAGCACTGAACAGGTCGCTTTCCTCTGCAACTCGAATGGCCTCTTCCTGAAGTGCAATCGCCAAGGCGCTATGTCTAAAATGAAATTTACTGAAACACGCACAAATCTGTCCAACAGCTGCTGGAGTCAATACCTCAGCGAGAGTGACAATTCGTTCCGCCGCCACCTGGAGACATGGAGACTGGCTTAACTCTGGGAATGAGGTGAGTATGGCAAGAAGTACAGGAATATCGCACTGCGCAGCGGTTCGTACAAGAGAGTCGACAAGTTCTTCAGTTGCCAAAGCCAATGCAACGGGATGACGACCCCAACGGCTTGAGTGTTTGAGGGCAACGCGGTAGTCATAGAGGTCCCACCTTCTGCTCCGAAGCCCTGCAAGACATAACTGAACCGCTCGCTCCCAAATGACGTCATCGCATCCTTGTTTTGGGAGACACTGAAGTAGCATTGCGGCTCGTCGGCCATGAGAGGGTTCGGCAGAGTCAATCGGAACCGAGTCCATCATGGTGACTATGGTGTCTGGATCCCTCCGGCAGAAACGTTTCAAGAGTTTGGTGATAGCTGTTGCCCCTTTGCGTTCGACATAGGCCGACAGATCTAAGAGGGCTGACATAGTGCGCCGCACATCCTCATTGCTATTAAATATTGGCTTTCCACATCGCACCACCAACCACTTGAGTTTGTTTGGCAACACGTGACTCATGAACAGGTAACTAAAGCGAACTTGCTCACAAATATGCACACCTGCCGTTCGTGCAAAAGCGAGTGACTAAGGAAAGAATGGGCTGTGGGATAGGAAAAAAAGAAATAAAACAGAAGAGGCGCAAAAGAAAAAAAAATATCAAAAGACCCAAAACATAACGGAAAATCACATCCGCAAGAAGCTTCATCAGAAATCCTCCTCCCTGAAAGGAAGGAAAAAAAAAATACATATATAAAAAAAGAAACTTTCCAATATACATAGAAAGGGATGCCACCTCAACATCCTACATGGGAAGCAATCTTACAACGTCCTTGATGTCAATCGAGTGCCCCATACGTTTTGCTTGCTGAATAACCGCATCTCTCAATGCGGCGTTACCACGAACGATCCCAATACTGACACGAGAAACGTCCACAACATCAGGACAATCTGCCTCACCTCCTACACGGTAGGCATGCTCGTAGTAAAACAATGCATGCTGGTAGTCTCGAATAAGAGAGTATAACTCACCAAGAAGTAGTAAACATATAGAAGCCCCACTTTTGTCCCCACCCAGACTGCACTTCTCTAAGCATTGCTCCAGGCTTGTCTGCGCAGCACGCATGTTACCCATACGCACGTACACGAGACCCTGATTTCCCAATGCTATTGTTTCAAGCAACTTGTCCCCGCACATGCGCGCATTGGCTAGAGCGTCTTCCAGTGCTGGTTCTGCAAACTTTAGATCTCCGAGTGCTGCATAACAGACCCCCATGTTAATCTGTGCCACAGCCCGCGAGTAGCACCCTCCAAGAGACTCCTGTCGCTTGTGGTGTAGAAGCGCCATCTTAAACTCCCTCAAACCATAATAGCAGATACCCAAAACATTGTGGCAAAACGCAATACCGCGTGCCTCGCCGATCGACTCGAAGACCCTGAGAGACTTAGAAAAGAATGAACGTGCCATTTCCAAATTTCCACTGTTGTAGTGTAAGGCTGCAACAGTACAGAGGAGACAAACTCCTTCTTTTGTGTTACCAGCACGCAAAGCGGACTGCGCGCGCGACATAGCGTCCTTCATAACCTTCACCTCAACTGTGCTCTTGTTAGCCCTGGAAAACGTGCCAGGCGTTTGTTCCATCCAATGGATCGGGATTGACACCGTACCTTTCAGCAGCGCCACTACTCGCCGTGCAAGCGGGAGGTGTGTTGGTGGATCCTCAAGGGGCGGCATGTGAAACTCCTCCGGGGCAATAAATCTCAAAGGTACGTCCAACGCGCTCTCCTTTGCATGAACAGTCTTCACCACCATCTGCAGCACATCGTCGCCGTTGTGCTGTCGTTGAAACGGGAGATTCGGAATCATTTGATCAGGGGGCCCCTCTCGGTCAGTGAAGCGGTGTGCCTTGTTCAGTTCTATGTACCGATCCATCGCACGTAGGTCAGACATACTCAACAGACCATGGGATTCTGAAGAGAGAATCGTATAATTCTTCCCTGTACTTGAGGTGATCGTTTTGGCTCCCTCCTCCTTTAGTTTCAATTCCATTTTTTCATTTCTTTGCTGTTGTAGCACTAGTATCTCATTATCGCTCTCCATGTATGGCCCCTTCTGCACACCTGCAACTGCTCCTCACACAAAAAGAACCAGATAATGTTTAGAGAGTGACAGGATATAAGAGAAAAAAAAATATATATATATATATTATAACAACAAGAAAACCGTCACAATATATATATATATATATATATATATATATATATATATATATATATATATATATATATATGCACACATATACAAGATACAATCAAGCT
The DNA here is from genome assembly GCA_030849675.1 of Trypanosoma platydactyli. NCBI lineage: Eukaryota > Euglenozoa > Kinetoplastea > Trypanosomatida > Trypanosomatidae > Trypanosoma > Trypanosoma platydactyli. Next base: position 43,009 of record JASANU010000780.1, on the reverse strand, counting down.
GCATACACTCTCCCTCCATTTTTTTAGCTTTTAAATATACCAACGTTACTATACGCATACAAACACCTCGCAAGACATGTTTGTATTTACACTAACTTCAGCTGGTAAAAAAAAAACACTTTATATATATATATATATATATATAGTGTGTTTTATATTTCAGTTTTTTTTTTTTTTCCTCTCTTCACCCCTCTTATCTGTTGCTGCAAGAAAAAAAAAGGCGGTAGGAGAGGGAAGAATGAAAATGCTGATTTGAATACCAACGGGACAATACACAAAGAGAGGAAGAAAAAAAATGCTCATACAGGGAATGATACCGTCTTTCTTTTCTTTCCACCGTATTGACTAGCGCACTTCACATGAGCTCAGGCGTCCCCTTGACTACAGTGTCCTCTTCACAGCGCAAAATCTCTGCTCGCAGCGCCTTGCGTAGCTCCAGAAACCATTGGTGAAAATCCCTTGTCTTCCCAGCGATGCGATAGGGAACTACCTTGGTGTAACCAGAAACAGATGGGAGAAGGCTAATGCCGATTTCAAGCACTTTCTTATTCGATTCTGTATATGTGCCGTATAGGAATCCACTTACATCACCATCAAATTGTGTAGAGAGGGCTTTCTCCTTCGACCGTATACGCAGAACGATATTCTCTCGTGACCCAGCGACGGTAAAACCAGTGCCTAAATAGCTCTTCAACCATTTAATGTCGGTAACGGCAAAAAACTTCTCGAGGCGACGGAGTCGACGTGTGATGGGGTGATCCTTGAAGACGTCGTACTGTGAACACATGTGAACGAACTGCTCAAACGTCAACGTCCCGTTGCCTTGATTCTCTGGATCGATGGTATCAAAGAAAGCCCGAATTTCATCCTTTCCACAGTTGAGGTGGAGCTTCTCCAGGCTTTCTGGTGTTATCAAACCTGTATGATTCACATCTATAGAATCGAAGGCGCGACGAACCTCTGAAAGGTACTCCTTTTCTAAATCATAGTGAAACAGGTTAGCCATGCGGCTGATATCGTACTTCTTGGCCACATCCTGGTTAGTGGTCCAGCCAATGAGAAATTCTTCTTCCGTGATGCAACCATCTTTGTCCAAGGCGAAGTTAGACATAAAGTTTTTCACTTCCTCCTCTGAGACAGGCTGGTGATAGTTAAGCTTGATTAACGCATCACGCACCTCTGCCGAGTTGAGGATCCCGCTTCCGTTCACATTACACGAGACAAAAGCTTGGTGAATCTTTTCCAGCTGCTCCACCGATGACATGGAAGAATCAAAGCTCCCACTTGGCGTCAAAACGCGCTCCATAAACCCACCATTTGCTTTTGGGCTGCATGGTGAAGCCTCTCGAGTCATTGGCAGTTCTGGGAAGAGTTTCGAGTCTAAATCTACCTGAAACCACGGATGGTTAATGACATCCTCCGTGGTGTAACGCGCTCCAGGCTCCACTTCTAGCAAATGAGCCACGAGATCGCTAGCATCCGTAGATAGATAGCGGTTTGTTCTGTTGTACTGACAACCTAAAATGCGTCGCTTTGTTAGCGTATCCGAGCGGTCTGTAAACGGGAGATAACCGCACAGCATAAAGAAGAGAATAACCCCGCAGCTCCACATATCACACGCAGCTCCCTCGTAACCTCGCCCACAAAGCACTTCCGGTGCTTGATAGTCCATGCTTCCTGCTAGAGAGTGAAAGCGAACAGGATTGTCATCCTGAAAGGTTGTTTCCTTTGTGTAACGTGAAAGACCCCAGTCACAAAGCTTTAACTCGTTATCTTGGCCAAGTAGAAGATTTTCAGCTTTAAGGTCTCGGTGTACGATGTTAAGACCATGACAATAATGCACAGCACTGATAAGATGCTGAAAATAGAGACGGGCTGTCACCTCATCAAAACGCTGCGAGTTTACAATCTTGTCAAAAAGCTCTCCATTGGGAGCCAACTCCATAACAAGATTGTACCCAGTCGATGACTCAAAAGCATCGAACAACTTCACTATGTTTGAATGCCTAATGTTCCGCATTATCTCAATCTCTCTCTTCACATAGGGGTACATATCATATAGCTCAACAAGTCTCTTCTCAATCACCTTCACAGCAACATTTCTTTTCTTCACCCTATCGTAACCAAAGTATACCTTTCCAAACCCACCAGACCCCAACACCTGCCTGAGTTCAACACTGCCACCAATGATTGTCATGGCGGCGTCAGACCTCCCTTTTTTACCCTCTGATGCAGTTCCAACGGGCATGACGTGGCGATCTTTATGCTACTACAAGACCATACTAAGGAGCGGGGAGGATAAACCAGAAAAAAAAGAACGAAATATGCTATACACATGTGGAAAAAGGTCTCAAAAAGAAGCTGCAGGAGCAGGATTGTGAAGGAACATAATATATCCCAAATCCCTACCCCCCAAAAAAAAACTCTTCTAGCCGTTTGAACCGAATCTATAAAACGAACCGTATTTCTGTATTTGATGCACGACACACACACAGGGATAAAAAGAGAAGGAGAGATATTCATTGGGTCATTTCTGTAAAAAAAAAAAGAAAAAAAGGCAATACAGAGAAAGAGAGGGAGAGATAGATCCTTTCCCTTTCTTAATCGTTTGCGGGTAGATTCTCCAACCTCTGGCGTCGAGTAGCAGGCTCCGATGCTTCGCCACTTGGTCTCTCCCATTCCCTCTTGACGAGCTGCATCAGAACCTGCAGTCGTCGTTCAAAGTACGTATTGGGTCTTGACTGACACCACACGTCAAAGCGATTTTCTGGCAACGATCTGATGACATCACCCAAGTTCCGTACCCTAAATCCTGAGTCATATGCCATGAGGAATAGATTACGATCAAACTCATGTGTCCCGCGTCCCTTGAATGTTAGCTGTGACTCTGGATGATCGTAGCTTTCAACCTTCCACTTGGCAGCACGCAACGCATCCGCTCTATCTTTTCGCTTCTCGTTCGACTTCTTGATGCGCTGCTCAATTCTAGAAAAACCCTTGATGCATCGAGCGCCACGTTCAAGAAGGGCTGTCACATAGTCACGCACCTCGCCCACCGTCTTGCTGGATCCAAGGGCAGTTGAGAGTGCTGGATAGTCGGTGGTGTCGTACGCGCCACTGACGAGGGCGGCGATGAGGCGGCGATACTCCTGAAAGTTCCAATTTGGAAAGCCTTCTTGGATGAGTCGTTCCCGTTCCGCTTGCTCCACGGCCGTCAAGGTTTCATCCTCTTCTTCGTTGGGATTCTTTTCATGCCCCTCTGACTCTGCGACATGTTGCTGTCCGTTGTCTTCGTTACCTGAGAGCTCGTATTTACGCTTCCAGTTTTGTACTATCAGGGCGACCTCTGTAGCATGAAGTTCCTGCAGTCGCTTGGCGTTGTGCAGCTGGTAGGGCGGAAACTTTGGACACTTGGGAAGACGCAGGGGAGGACCTTTGGTGGTGCGACTCTGCATCTTCTCGACGTCCTCCTCTGTGTAGTGTCGAATCGGCTCCCGCACACGGTGACCACGACCCAGTTTTTCGCCGACACTGAGGTACTCCGTTATCACCTCGGTGGGTACCACCATCTGCGAATCCTTGGCGGCAAATTGACACTTGTACGGCAAGTTGTCCTTTGCCTCAATTGCACCGCTCATAGATCGAAAAAAGACAAGTGCCTCCATAAGGTTAGGATGCAGGGCGATCTTTGTCACCTCACCATGCTCTGAACACTGTCGGTGGAGCTCATCCTGCGAGACGGGTGATGTGAGCGAAAGGTGAAGCATGCGTGACTCGACACCGGACTTGAAGCTGACACCCTCAAAGTCGTATACGTTGGCTTCCTCCGCACCGAGCTTAAAACTCGCCAGCGACATTTGAATTTGTTCCTTGACTGCTGTATTTATTTGCCGGGAACTTTCCTCTCCATCAAAGAGCCTGTCAAGGTCAGCTTCGGTGACATCCTCATCTTTTGCCTTGAATATTTTCTCTGCACCAAATCGTATCATGGAGAGCAATTCTTCCTTGGAAACATTTTTTCCACTGTTTCCATGGATGCGACCGTGCTGCACCACCATTGCGTCAAGATATAGTTTCTTCAGTGCTCGTCGGTAGATCTTTTCCTCCACAGTGCCATCTGTCACAAAACGGTAGACCCGAACCACCCGCTTTTGACCGATGCGATGGGCCCGATCTTGTGCTTGCAAATCCATCTGGGGGTTCCAATCTGAATCATAGAGTATGACGTGGTTCGCCGCCTGTAGGTTAATGCCAAGACCTCCTGCCCTGGTAGATAGTAAAAAGATAAAGTGATCACTGTTTGGTGAGTTAAAAGTCGCCATCTGGGCATCACGGTCATATCCACTTGTGTTACCGTCGATACGACATACCCTAAATCCACGCATCCCGCAGTAGTCTTCCAAGATATCCAGCATGGTCGTAAACTGGGAGAAGATGAGGACCTTATGTCTTTCTTCCTTATCATGCAGAAGACGATGAAGTAGTTTATCAAGAAGAATCATCTTCCCACTGTATTTCACGATACGCTCGTCCGTAATATATGGAGGCCCCTCTTCACCACCTTCCATCATGTAGGGATGGTTGATCACCTTGCGCAGGCTCATCATGATGTTTGACAATGATGACATACTTCCACCAGAAGCCTTGTTAAGCACATTTGCATCTTTGGCCAGAACATGCATGTACCACTTTCGTTGTGTTTTGGTCAATTTACAGGCAACGTATATCTCTTTTTTTGGTGGAATGCCGGTGTTAACATCTGACTTCAAACGGCGAATCATTAAAGGGGAAAGTATTTTGTGCATGTTGGACATTGCATTACTGTCCTGCTGACCGCTTACGGTGTCAAACCACGCATCAAATGAATCCGAGTCGTCAAACAGACGAGGTGCAAGAAAATGCAGCAGCGCCCACAACTCCTTAAGATTATTCTGTAAAGGTGTCCCAGTGATGATAAGACGGTGACTCGTGATGAGGGAATCAAGCGCTGTGTGAGCACGACTCTCCTCATTTTTTAGTTTATGCGCCTCGTCCACGATCAGGTACTGGAAATGAATAGACTTGAAAGTCGAAAGTTCCTCCAGTACCATCTCAAACGTAGTTACAATAACATCATACTTTATGCCATCATACGGCTGCAAATTAGACTTGATGAGTTGGGGGCGTATTTCGCTTGGACCATGAAATTTGAAGACACTGAGAGCCGGACACCATTGTCGCAGTTCACGGTACCAGTTTCCCATGACCGACTTGGGGCAAACAACTAGGTGCGGGCCAGGCAGGCCGTAAGTGAACTTTAGGTAAGCCAGTGTTGCAATAGTTTGCAGTGTCTTACCAAGACCCATCTCGTCTGCCAGGATCCCGTTGATGCAGCGAGAGAAGAGTCCCAGTAACCAGTTGACTCCCTCAATCTGGTACGGCCGCAACGTGCCGCGAATGTACGACGGCGTCTCGGTAAGGTGCAACATCTCAAATCCAAGTGAGTCCCCCTCCCCCACATCCTTGTGATGGCGATGCAAACGACTTTTTCGATTCTTGTCATCCCCGTTGCAGTTCCTTGTCTCAACCCACTCGCGCACACCTGTCCAGTACTCCGTTTCCACTAACAGGCGGTCAAAAGCAGAGAGGGCCCGGTGTTGCGGCGACGAGCGAAGCCCCTGGATAATGACCTCGCGTTCACGGTATATCTCTCCATGACGCTGGCGGAGCTCTGCTGCCAATCGCACACCTTGTACTACGTCAAATGGTGGTACAATGTACTCTTCGTGCATATTCACATCGATCCTTTCATTAGGATCGACCCCGGCACGCACAGAGCCCAACAGGATCTGCTCGTACAACTCTGCTGCTGCGAGATCACGCATGCGGCGGTCAAGGTCGCTTGCTGTATGCAGATCTTGCCGCTGTCTCACATCGGAAATCACATGGGTTGTTGTCATTGTGTGGATCTGTACATCAAATAAAAATAAAAAAAAAGACAAAACAAACGTAAAGCAAGAAATGGAATAATAAAAAAAAAAAGACACAGACACACCACTCTCTCTTTCTTTCTTTCGCCTAGAAAAGAAAGGATCCAGAAAAAGCAAGAACAACACGATTTGAACCCCCTCTCCTCCCCCCTTCCGAGCAATTGCTCCGTTCCCCAACGCCCTTTCGTATTGATTTTGTTAGCATGTGAAGCAATGCCATCTTTTTTTCGGTAGCTTTTATTTCACCTCTTGTTGTTCCTCATGTCCACAAGTATAGCTCTAAGCAACAAAAAGGGAAAAAAAGATAAATAGTGCGCTTGTCTTTTATATCCTTTACCGTTTCCACTTCTTCTTCTTCTCCATCCTGGAAGCCTGTGCTTCGCCAATGTCACCAGTCATCCACGACACCAAAACGATCTAGCAACAATTGCTGCTCTTTTACGTCTTTCTGTACCTTTTTCCTCATGTAGAAGACAGGGCAGTCCCTGCTTGTGCAGATGACTTCTTGGTTCAACGAACCCTGACATTGTTGACACTGAGTCCACACCTGCGAGTAAATTGCCTCATAGTGGTTCCGCTTCGCTACAATTCTTCCGTAGATATCGGCTTCCTTATGGCGGCAGTTGTCACAGAGTGCACCTTCCTTCACAATTGCTCGGCATGAGATGCACTGAAGCTGAAACTTAACGAACTTCATCAATCCTCCAGCATTTTTGCTGGGAGCCAACACCGCAATATGGCGTGTGTGGTCACCCTTAATGAGAACACTCGGGTCATCAAGTACACCTTCAAACACACGGAGGATTGGGGGTGCAAGTTGGTGCTCCAGATAATACTCCGTGTCGATGGGGATGTTGTTTTCTAGCACGTAAATGGGATCTTCGCTTCGCTCATACACCTTGGCTCCCTTCGCAGCACGAATAACGACATACGCCACGCGGTCGCCAATATTTGGGGCAGATGCAGGGTCGCGCTTGCGCATGCGTTCAACTAGCGCGACATGCGCTTGCGCCCCCGCGTATTCACCTTCCGCTTTAGAGAATGTCTTTGTGATGACGAGATGGGATATATCGAGGCGGTTCAGCAGTAAATCTCGTATCGTCCCCTTGACGAACTCCACCGCGCTCTCCACTGATCGTTGAATGAGGATTCTATTCAGAACACCCGAGAGTATGGTGGCCACAAGCGGGCAGTTGTCCCGACGTACAGTCTCGATGCCTTTGGCGTCCAGTTTATCATACCGCTCAGTGTTAGTCCAGAGGAGCCCTGCGTATCGCTTTTTATTCATAAGGAGGTAGGGAAAATAGACCTTCTCAAACTCCAACTTGATGGGTTGCAAGAAATGATTCGACACCTGCTCTGCCGCCTCTTTCCCAAATTTCATTGCATGCTGCAGCCGCTCCACGTCACTTTGGGTTTCATCAGTTATGTATTTTATCATCACCGAGTCCGTGTCACCGTACACCACCTTTACTCCATCGTACAGTCTCTCTACAAGGTTTTTTGTCTGGTCAATCATCTGTCGCCCATACCCCGTAACAGAGGAGCTAACCTCAAGGCATGGCAGCTTTCCTGTTTGCGCTCCAGTGAAGCCATAGACAGAATTCGCACTCGCTTTAAGAGCCAATTGTCGGCCATTAAGCACCTTGTACTCGAGAGAGTCTGCATTAACATCTTTCATAAGCATTTTTGCGTGCTTCCGAGCAGCAAGAATGTCATGGAGCACCTCTGGGAGAACGCCAGGGTAGAGCTCCTTCTTCACGAAGGTGTCACCCGTTGGACTACGAGTCAGCATATCTAGTGGATACAGAGCGATATCAGCCGGACGCACAAGTGTTGAATAGCACAAGTTGTGGGCAATAATGATGGAAGGGTAGAGCGATGCGAAGTCAAGTGTAACAATAGGACAATTATAGAAACCCTTTATGGGGTCAATGACAGCACCGCCCTCGTAACTGCGCTGATCACCACCAGCAACTCCAGAATACTCCAATGCCGGTATGAGAAGATCCTTCGTCTTTGCTTTGCGAAGCATCATGGAAAACACTTTAATCTGCTGTCCACGTTCCAGTAACCATGCAATCGGAACTCCCGTCACACGGGCCATTTCCACATAGTTCACCACCACCATAAGGCGCTCAAGCAACTTTACAGGAAGGAGAGCGTCCTTCAGACAGTAGACAGCGAGGCGTCGTCGAGTTTCATCATCACCTTGCTGAAGATCTTCTATGATAGAATGATGCACATCTTCCTTCTGCTCACCCAAGAAATTCTGGGACACAGCGTTAAGAGAATAGGAGCGTAATTTGTAGTCCCGCTGAATGACAACCATTGCGTCCATGATCACACGACCTTCTAATGTCAACTCAGTGTACTCACGATTTCCCATTTGCTTAGATAGAAACTTCCGTTCCCTCGGCACTGTTTTCTCGTTGATCTGACGACCCCAGTAGAAGAAGGCATCGTTGATCTTTAGTGCCGTTCCGCGGCTCAGTAGGTAAGGAAAGTCAAAGTTGCAAATATTGTAGCCTGTGAGGATGTCGGGGTCAACGGAAACAACAAAGCGAACCCACGCAAGTAACATTTCCTCCTCCGTTTCGTATGGGCATACCTGTGCACCCGCGATGGCCTTGCAGCTTTTCAGTGTAAACACCGTTCGTGCGAGTGGTGCCTCTTCATTCCCATAGTTGATGCAATGATTCGCAATTTGAATAACGGGATCTTCTTCTGGTTCTGGAAAGAAACCCTTCCTCCCCTGGCACTCGATGTCGATAGAGAGGATGCGAAATGGGGCTATCGACAGATGGGGACCGACCGCTACATGATTCTGTATCGCCTCATATGAGCAGCACACTTCAATCTGGCAGGTTGAGGTGCGTACAGTGGAAACACAGAATGCGTCCGCCGGAACCGTTACCCAGTTGCAACCACCAATGTCATTGTCAACAAGGAACCGGAGTGGGAAGACAACATTACTCTCAAAGGTAGAAAACACACGAACACCCTCCCAAGCTCCTGGACATGTGATGCCACGATCAGAGAGAAGTCCACGTAATTTTGGAATATGCTGCGGGAGTTGAACGACAATCTTAAGATGATTACTTGAGACACCACCTTGATAGTGCATGATGCTCTTTCGCTTGTGCACCTCTATACGTACCACTGTTTCTTTGACATGTGTTTGTGTATCTAAATAAGAATTCAGCTCCCTTATGAGTGTTTGCGAGTGTACTGGCAGCCAATCCTGCGGGGCCTTGATCCACAAGTACGGCTCATAGTTGTAGCAGTGCACCAAAACGCTGTGCCCCTCTGCCGTCACACCATAGATACGAACAATAGGGTTTTCCGCGTGTCTAACAGTGGAGACCGCCTCGTGTACACCACCCTTCGTTTGGCAGCACTCCAACAACTGGAAAAACAGGTCATGACGAAGGTAATCCGGTGGAACTTGAGCTCGAGAAATGCTTGACCACGGATTCATCGATTAATAAACAGATGATCAGATGACACGAAGGCCAAAACCAAAGCAAACGGAGACTCCTCCAAACAAAGACGTAGTCACGTTTTAATCGTCAGTTTCCTAAAACGAGGAAAACAGAAGGCCCCACTGTGTCCAAGGAAAACGACAGAATGGGGCAGCGATAAATACACAATATCCGAGAGCAGAAGCAGGCAGACAGTACATGAACACATCAAAGGCACAAGATAGCAACAACAAAAAACAACAACAACAAATAAATCAGCTATCGAGCATGAGGTTTACATGTCGAAGCATACAACTTTAAAAGCGCCTGGCGGACGGCGCGACGGCTTTCATCACAAGGAAGTGCACGCTCAAGGATGGGCCACGTATTGTGGTCACGCCGGATGTGGCACTTGTCAAGAGATCCACTTTGCATTACATGGAGTGCCAATTGCCAGTTCCCAGTCTGCGCGAGTCTTTGGACGAGGAGTGGCAGGGTGCTGTTGTCCAAAACACGCGTGCGAATGCCCTCGGAGATGGCGTGTTGCACCCTCGCATCACTAGACTGGCTCAACTTCAGCTTCTCACATAACCGGTTGATCTCGCGGAGAGGCAGCCCTTTCATCCCCTCTGAAGAGCAGCAGGAAGCCTCAGCAAGAGAGAGTTTCGAAAAGGAAAAAAAAAAAAAAACCCACGAAAGTATTCACGGCCTGAATCTCAACACATCTGTGAAAAAGTGAACGAACGCAAATATCTCCAGCCGCAAGAAAACAGAAAAAAAAAGGCAGGAAAAGTATAGTTAAGTAGCAAAAAAAAAAGCAATTGAAATAAGAAGCAGAGAAATTACCAAATAACGCAAAAAAAAAAAAAACGGCAATCCACAGATTCAAAAGTCTTTCATTCCACTTAAACCCCCCTCTCTAAAGATTTAAGTTTTTCTCGGTTAAGGGAATACAACTCAAGTGGAAAATCAGGTGCAATGTCGATGCTATCCTTCGGGAACCAGTAATCAAGAAAAGTAAGAAGAAGCCAATCGATGATACACAACAACCAGCAGATAACACCATATAAGGCACCAACCGACGCAAAGCTCATTAAGCGCTCATAGAGTGATTGTGTTTTCGTGTAAAAAATCCTGTCATACACTCGCTCCGTGCGCTCCGCAACCCAGTCCCAGCTGTAAAACCGCCTCACGCTTTCATGAATCTCCCATGGTGATAGGTAAGGAACACGAGCAATAGCTTCTTCTAGCGCTGCTGTGATAGAGCCTGGGTCGGGGTCAGCGAGCAGCAACAAATTGGGTGGGAGGACTTCTGGAACTCCCCCCACTCTGGTTGACACACCAAGAAGACCACATGAAGCTGCCTCAATCAACGCAATGCAGAAAGCTTCGGTCAGGCTACAATTCAAAAAAATTTGACCCTGATTCAACACACCAAGCACCTCAGAGTGTGTAAGTGACCCCAGCATCTTTACACGTTCCATGAGGTTGTGACGCTCGATCATTTGCTCAATCTGAGACTTGCGAGGTCCATCACCTCCAATAATCCATTTTATGTCAGGATGCCTCTTGCAAATCTCGGGAATAACATCCACAAAAAGGTCAGCACCCTTCCGGTACACTAGGCGAGCAATAACCACGATCGTCAAACCCTCCTTGTCTATCTTCGATGCCCACGAATTGTATTTCATATCTTCAGGTGGAGTAAAGAGAGAAGTATCAGTTGCATTAGGAATTACGCTGATGCGTTCTGGCTCGATTTTCGCCCGAAGAACAGTATTCTCCTTCAAAGTGTTGCTGACACATATAACCTGGTCCACATTGCGTAAACTCCATTCCAACACCTTGTTTATGTGGATAGATGCAGCATCAGCAAACCCAAACAAGGAATGATCTGTGAAACAAGTCTTCAGCCCTAACGTTCCAGCATGAAAAAGAGCCTCATGACATAGATTTGATGTTGTTTGATGTCCGTTCACAACAGTAATACGCTCGCGAAGGAAGATACACCTTAACAACGAAAAACTCAAAAACCACGTTGGTAACGTTACAGAGCCCGGTGGAAGCTTCGCTGCTAATAACGGCAAATAGTATACCTTCATACCGTTAGTAAAATAGCGAACACCGCATGTTTTACCATACGCCCTAGTAATAACCACAACTTTGTGCCCCCTCCGCATCAGGCACTGGGCCACGTTGTAAACGTGCACCTCTACCCCACCGAAACCGGGGAAAAAAAAATCTGATACCAGCGCCACACAGTGCCTTCCCATTGCCCCACGCACCGCTTGCTACCCACTAGACCACAAGAGAAGATGTAAAGAAAAAAAGTGGCACTTTGTGATCTGCCACAGCCACAGCAGAGCGTCCGGCTCCGTCACCTAAGACAGCGACGAGCGGAAGTGCACACCCGACTCGCAGAACCAGAGTACGGTGGTAGATGGAGCTTGATTCCGAGTGGAGCAAATCAAAAAGAAAGATACATACATGAGCGTGGAACCAAAACACGTAGCACAGGGAGTCCCTATGCATGGAGCTCGGACGGGAATCAGCGTCTACACCCTCCCGAAGAGAATGAAACCCTACATACAACCTGTGTTTCCTTGAGGGATACAGAAGGCCACATTGTTGTATACCATGCAAGAAAAAACAAATTACATACATAGGAGGTGAGAGTACTGGGCTGCTCACGGGGAAAAAAAGCCCATGCACACAGGGCACCCACATACATACTCCAGGAGACCCGAGAGGAAGAAAACGAGAGGGGAGCTTAACATTTCAAGATGATATGCAGAAACCAGAGTAGAGCAGCCAGTGCCGTAGGACCCTTTCAGTTGTTTCAAGGGTCCACCCACACAGATTGAAACATCGGCAGACGAAAGAAAAAGGAAGAAAAAGCATAAGGGCAATACATGTGCGTCGTACATTCTGTATATGTGACGTGCACCCATCAGTCAAACCAGGCACATTCTTCGTTGAAAACACATACACACAGGCCTGTTTTTGACCGTGTAGCACCAGAACATACTTTCGTCCGGTGGAGGAAGGATAAAAGAATAGTCTCGCCCACTTTCCCTTCATAAGTAAAGAACAAAGTAGAAAAAAGTCGTTTTAATCCTGGTATACATGAGTAGAGAAAGTAGACAATTATTAGAGCCGATGCGTGAGTCCTGTGCAGGCAGCGCCTCACCCCGCCTCCCGCGCGAGGCGGTTGGGGCCGGGTGGGTGGGTTTTTCAAGCGAAAAATCTATGCGACGCCACCTGCATGTAACGAAAGATATTCTAATCGCGGAAGGGAAATTGATAATAGCAGTGGGTCTGACCATTCCTGTCACAGGCTCTCAGAAAAAAAAAAACGACAGGGGCTACTACGTCCCATCAAGTCTACCAGGCACTTGACACGCGAGGGAATGGAGAAATAAGGCCAAAATTAAACACGGGAACAGAAGGTATAAAAGGCTGTATAAAAGGAAAAAAAAGGTTGCCGCCCCCACAGGGACAAAAAAAAAAGAAGCGTGTATCAAGAAGGGAGAGGAGGTGATCAGAAGCGCGTCGACGATGGGCGCATGCGGGAGACACCCAAAACGATCAACACAATGGGGAGTCCAGTCACGCGATTGCTGGGCGGATCCGTGTTACTTCTGCAGACCAACGAATCTGAATGGCCAACGCGCCTCAACGGTAATGCTGGCATTACTGCTGCTCTTATTTCCCACTCCTTGTTTGACACTCAAGCTGCCAAGCACACGCCGTACATCGGGAAGGTTTATCGGGTTCCCCTGACCATCAAACCTCCAAGTATCTCTACTGGCAATGCTCACAGCCCCCAGATCCAATGTGCCCCTCAAACTTTGCGTATCATTTTGGAGCGCATGACCCCGGCGCTCAAGCACACGACCGAGCTTGATTGCCAGTTTCACCACCACATCGCGGAGGTGGTCTTCATGCGAGACGTCGGCAGACTGAGATGGAACACGAACGTTCCAGCGCTGAAGGAGAGGTTGTATAGCTTTCATTCGTTGTTTCAGGGGAAATGAGGAGAACATGAGCATAATCGCAGTGGCGACGGGCCCAGAGGTGCTGTTCAACGTGTTCGCCCCCGAATGCACGGAGGAACCATCGCTAGATGAGTATTCATCATATTCATCCTCTATATCCCTTTCAAGACGCAATGCGGCGAACGAGCGGCCGGGCACCGCATCGAGCTGGTACATCTCCACCGGCGCCGGCACGCCGCGCAGCGGCACGGCATCGAGCTCAGTCACATTGAGCTGCGCGCGCTCCGCCGTGGTTAATGCCAGGTACGCCGCCCGCGTCAGCAGCACCTGCCCACCGTTCGCAACGCTCTCCGTCCGCGCGGCCATGTTTGACGTGCTGCCGTAGTAGTCGTACCCCTTCGTCACCTCGTCGTACCGGATATCGCACAGCCCGGTGTGCAGCCCGGCACGCACACGCAGGCCGTTCCAGAGCTTCCGGTACTCAGCATCGTCGAGACGCGCAGTCGGCGGCTGGTACTCATCGTCCTCCGCCGCACGATCCTCCTCGAACTTGTGGTACGAATCGTCAATCACACTCGTTCCCCAGTTGTGCTGCAGGAACGTCTGCTGCAGCTCTTGAATGAGCTGCACGGCGGCGGAAGAGTGCTTGCTCGCAATCATGAACGAGTCACCAATCGTCTTCACCTCGTAGCAGTGGTACTTCGCAATCAGCGACCGGATCAGCCGGTGGTGCGACGCAACCGCATCTGGCATGGTATCGGGACATGCGGCCCATAGTGCTGTGCTGCTCTCGATGTCCGTGAACACGAGCGTCACGGGGTCCATCGGGTCCTTCGGGGCGTTGTTGTTGTCACGGCTATCACGGTTGAACCAGAACAGCACAAAGGGCAGCGCAATGAGTAACACAAGTCCAACAAGAGACCCCAGGACGATCCCAATGATCTGAGAAGTCGTCAACACGTTCATACGCTTCACGTACACCATGGACGGTGTAATTTTTTCCGACAGCGCAGGCACAGTGTGATCGAACACGCGAGTTAGCGACCACACCGAAATCGACGTAGCACCGTAATTCTTCGCGCAGGAAGCAATATTGTCAATGGTCGCACTATTGCACATAATGCTACTGCTATTGGCGTAGGGTCCGTATGTCATGTCATCCACTGTGATCATCACCCGCGAATAGAGGTAGTCCGCGATATAGGATGGCTTGACCAGATCCATTTCCTGGATGACATATTGGATTACCTTGGAGGCGGCAAAGTTGGCTAGCGACAGCGGCGACCACTCCGTGCTGTTGGTAATCGTTGCGTGATACTGCGAGACAAGAGCAGAACTTGACTCCGGGTCTTCCCAATGGGGCAAATTCGTTGCGAGGAGCACTCGATCTGAGATCTCTTCCCCATAGAATAATTTCCGGAGATTCGGGTGCAAGACGGAAACTACCAAAAACTGCAGGAAGAGGCGAGCGTTTTTGTTTTCTTCAAGGTGCTTCGCCATGATTTGGACGTCCCGCGCGCGGGTCCCAAGGACGATCGTTAGGCCACTTGCTGGAAGTTTGCCCTCCAGCGATTCCTCGTAATCCAGCAGCAATGTAGACTGCAGAGTGACACCAAACGACTCAAAGGTTAGCTGCACCACGTCCAAGATAGGGCCAGAGCTGGAGCTGCTGCGAACAATGACATGCGCTGAGGGATCACTTGTAGTCGAAAGATACTGCACCACCACAAAAAGCTCCTGCTCCATCGTTGGTTGGAACATAATGATATTTTCCATGAAGGTATGCCGCCGTGGTCTAGGAAACCAGGGGTCCACGAACAGAAGATCCGGCACTTTCAGCATATCATCAAGGATAACTCCCAAAACAATATCGGTCGATAACGACTGCTTTTCCAATTCCAGAACCCTAGAGGCTTCAGCAGCCTTTGATGGGAGAACCTTTATCCTGTAAGCGTGCTTTTCACCATCTGTTTTGAGGGATCGAAGCTGGCCGCGTAGGATTTCTTGCACCGCATATGCCCCCTGGGGACCAATATCCTGCAGCTCAAACACCACAGCGTGAACGGGATTGTACAACGTATAGAGGTTATAGCATGTGTCAAGATCAACCGTGAATCGTGCCTCAGGCACATCGACACCCTTGAAGCCCTCCTCGATCCTCTTGATGAAGCAGATGTTGCCGCCCTGGTTGCACCTGCGCATGGCTCCTTGATCTTCGGCAATTCGGCTGATGTCTCCGCCAAAGTCACCGACGACAAAGTCATCAATGATGTAGCGACGCTGATCAAAGAGCTCCTCTATAAACCACGCACGATCATGTGAAGATGTGTAAGGGTAAAGAGCTTTCACAAGTATCTCGCCAGCCATCCACCCAGCAACCATCATCTCACCATCATTGCTTGTAAGGTGGTGGTTGGTGTTATTGTACACTTTACTCCCGCTATTCGTCAAGTAATCCAGCATCACACCTTGAAATCGCTTGATGCACTCGTAGCTGGTGTCGGTCGCCGAAGGATTCGATCCCGATGTGGTCACCTGTCCAGGCACAAAGGGTTTGCCCCCTTTAACAACTTCCTTCCACACACTCAATAAAAGTTCCTCCCTTCGTGGTGGACCCAACAACCACGCATCCTTTGTCCGACTGTCTGTGAGCATCATTCTGACAAAGGAAGCGGTGGTCGGCCCCAGAATGCCCATTATGATAACCGCCTGTGGACGGGTCTCAGCAAACTGCTCCCATTGTGCCATGAATTCTGCATCGTCTGATGTTAACCGCTTTTGTGAATCCAGCACAAACAGTCCACACAGGGAACTTTCCATGTCAGCCATCAAATTCCGCGCAAGAATGTATCCCCCATCGCCGTAAGATGCATTCGTCAGATACATATACCCCACGCGTGTGGCACGGAGTTCCGTGACGGCGTAACGGAGGAGAGAGAACACAGCAACCCTTGTATCCCCTACAAAGAAGTAGAAGTGTTTGGTCCAGAAGCGCACGGAAAGCGCATCTGTGAGTGGAGCAAAGGCAACCACATCACTGGCCTGAAGAGCGGGTAAAGCAGCCAGAAGAAGTGGCGCGGACGTCGGTCCTACCACTGTGATAAGGTCCGGATGATCCTTCACAGCCTGCTCGATTGTTGCAGCGATGTTCTCCAGAGTGACATCTTTATGAACAAGTTTAATCTTTACTTCCCCAGTTGTGTAGTTTCTACTCCACAGGGACGAAATGAATCCTTCCCGGTATGCAACTACAGAGCTCTGAAACTGACGATTTGTTGACTTCAATAACACAAGAACCGTGACCTCTGCCTTTTTATCCTCCGCGGCTATAACACCCATGAGAGACGCAAGAAACAGGATGGCAAGCAAGAGACCATGTGATTGGGTTTTGCGTCCCCAGACCCGACGCTCTCCGAGATGCTGGACGCCAGCAGGAAGTGGGACGGCACATAAACGAGAAACTGGGTTCTCCTCTGTCATCCTGTACACTGTGCTACGTGTATGTGTACGCGTGTGTGTGGCGGGAGACTGTGTCAGCGTCCTGGCGCGTAGAAGAGCGAGAGGAAGAAGAAAATAGAAGAAAAGGGGGAGGAGCGAGGGGACACTGCCAAGACAACAGAGACAGGACCAGCAAAACAGGGTCTTGGCGGTGTGGAATCCAGAGCCTCACTTCCTCTTCCATAACAGGGCGGGAAGAAGATAAAACAATGACAGACGGGGAAAAGAGTGATCGAATTCACCACACTGGCACGACACGCAACGTACAATTCCAATCAAGCAAGACTAATAGCAATCTTCACAGCTTCGGCAGATGACCGGTAGCGCCCGTGGAAAACAGGCGCTTGTGCGAGCACTCCAGCACCCCCAGTCATTGTGACGCAGTCTCGGCAATGCGACAGACCACACAACACCATATACTCACGACTCAGCCATGGAACGCGCGGGGAATGTCAGCGATGACCACACACTAGTCCTGCTGCCTCGCCTCGCCTCATCACCCAACAGTACTCACACACCGAGTACAGCCCCGCCCACATCAGCGCGTCCGTGAGACTGCAGTGTAGTGACCATTGAAGATTCTTGGCTCCGACCACGGCCCTCCGCATCAGGCACTGGGCCACGTTGTAAACGTGCACCTCTACCCCACCGAAACCGGGGAAAAAAAAATCTGATACCAGCGCCACACAGTGCCTTCCCATTGCCCCACGCACCGCTTGCTACCCACTAGACCACAAGAGAAGATGTAAAGAAAAAAAGTGGCACTTTGTGATCTGCCACAGCCACAGCAGAGCGTCCGGCTCCGTCACCTAAGACAGCGACGAGCGGAAGTGCACACCCGACTCGCAGAACCAGAGTACGGTGGTAGATGGAGCTTGATTCCGAGTGGAGCAAATCAAAAAGAAAGATACATACATGAGCGTGGAACCAAAACACGTAGCACAGGGAGTCCCTATGCATGGAGCTCGGACGGGAATCAGCGTCTACACCCTCCCGAAGAGAATGAAACCCTACATACAACCTGTGTTTCCTTGAGGGATACAGAAGGCCACATTGTTGTATACCATGCAAGAAAAAACAAATTACATACATAGGAGGTGAGAGTACTGGGCTGCTCACGGGGAAAAAAAGCCCATGCACACAGGGCACCCACATACATACTCCAGGAGACCCGAGAGGAAGAAAACGAGAGGGGAGCTTAACATTTCAAGATGATATGCAGAAACCAGAGTAGAGCAGCCAGTGCCGTAGGACCCTTTCAGTTGTTTCAAGGGTCCACCCACACAGATTGAAACATCGGCAGACGAAAGAAAAAGGAAGAAAAAGCATAAGGGCAATACATGTGCGTCGTACATTCTGTATATGTGACGTGCACCCATCAGTCAAACCAGGCACATTCTTCGTTGAAAACACATACACACAGGCCTGTTTTTGACCGTGTAGCACCAGAACATACTTTCGTCCGGTGGAGGAAGGATAAAAGAATAGTCTCGCCCACTTTCCCTTCATAAGTAAAGAACAAAGTAGAAAAAAGTCGTTTTAATCCTGGTATACATGAGTAGAGAAAGTAGACAATTATTAGAGCCGATGCGTGAGTCCTGTGCAGGCAGCGCCTCACCCCGCCTCCCGCGCGAGGCGGTTGGGGCCGGGTGGGTGGGTTTTTCAAGCGAAAAATCTATGCGACGCCACCTGCATGTAACGAAAGATATTCTAATCGCGGAAGGGAAATTGATAATAGCAGTGGGTCTGACCATTCCTGTCACAGGCTCTCAGAAAAAAAAAAACGACAGGGGCTACTACGTCCCATCAAGTCTACCAGGCACTTGACACGCGAGGGAATGGAGAAATAAGGCCAAAATTAAACACGGGAACAGAAGGTATAAAAGGCTGTATAAAAGGAAAAAAAAGGTTGCCGCCCCCACAGGGACAAAAAAAAAAGAAGCGTGTATCAAGAAGGGAGAGGAGGTGATCAGAAGCGCGTCGACGATGGGCGCATGCGGGAGACACCCAAAACGATCAACACAATGGGGAGTCCAGTCACGCGATTGCTGGGCGGATCCGTGTTACTTCTGCAGACCAACGAATCTGAATGGCCAACGCGCCTCAACGGTAATGCTGGCATTACTGCTGCTCTTATTTCCCACTCCTTGTTTGACACTCAAGCTGCCAAGCACACGCCGTACATCGGGAAGGTTTATCGGGTTCCCCTGACCATCAAACCTCCAAGTATCTCTACTGGCAATGCTCACAGCCCCCAGATCCAATGTGCCCCTCAAACTTTGCGTATCATTTTGGAGCGCATGACCCCGGCGCTCAAGCACACGACCGAGCTTGATTGCCAGTTTCACCACCACATCGCGGAGGTGGTCTTCATGCGAGACGTCGGCAGACTGAGATGGAACACGAACGTTCCAGCGCTGAAGGAGAGGTTGTATAGCTTTCATTCGTTGTTTCAGGGGAAATGAGGAGAACATGAGCATAATCGCAGTGGCGACGGGCCCAGAGGTGCTGTTCAACGTGTTCGCCCCCGAATGCACGGAGGAACCATCGCTAGATGAGTATTCATCATATTCATCCTCTATATCCCTTTCAAGACGCAATGCGGCGAACGAGCGGCCGGGCACCGCATCGAGCTGGTACATCTCCACCGGCGCCGGCACGCCGCGCAGCGGCACGGCATCGAGCTCAGTCACATTGAGCTGCGCGCGCTCCGCCGTGGTTAATGCCAGGTACGCCGCCCGCGTCAGCAGCACCTGCCCACCGTTCGCAACGCTCTCCGTCCGCGCGGCCATGTTTGACGTGCTGCCGTAGTAGTCGTACCCCTTCGTCACCTCGTCGTACCGGATATCGCACAGCCCGGTGTGCAGCCCGGCACGCACACGCAGGCCGTTCCAGAGCTTCCGGTACTCAGCATCGTCGAGACGCGCAGTCGGCGGCTGGTACTCATCGTCCTCCGCCGCACGATCCTCCTCGAACTTGTGGTACGAATCGTCAATCACACTCGTTCCCCAGTTGTGCTGCAGGAACGTCTGCTGCAGCTCTTGAATGAGCTGCACGGCGGCGGAAGAGTGCTTGCTCGCAATCATGAACGAGTCACCAATCGTCTTCACCTCGTAGCAGTGGTACTTCGCAATCAGCGACCGGATCAGCCGGTGGTGCGACGCAACCGCATCTGGCATGGTATCGGGACATGCGGCCCATAGTGCTGTGCTGCTCTCGATGTCCGTGAACACGAGCGTCACGGGGTCCATCGGGTCCTTCGGGGCGTTGTTGTTGTCACGGCTATCACGGTTGAACCAGAACAGCACAAAGGGCAGCGCAATGAGTAACACAAGTCCAACAAGAGACCCCAGGACGATCCCAATGATCTGAGAAGTCGTCAACACGTTCATACGCTTCACGTACACCATGGACGGTGTAATTTTTTCCGACAGCGCAGGCACAGTGTGATCGAACACGCGAGTTAGCGACCACACCGAAATCGACGTAGCACCGTAATTCTTCGCGCAGGAAGCAATATTGTCAATGGTCGCACTATTGCACATAATGCTACTGCTATTGGCGTAGGGTCCGTATGTCATGTCATCCACTGTGATCATCACCCGCGAATAGAGGTAGTCCGCGATATAGGATGGCTTGACCAGATCCATTTCCTGGATGACATATTGGATTACCTTGGAGGCGGCAAAGTTGGCTAGCGACAGCGGCGACCACTCCGTGCTGTTGGTAATCGTTGCGTGATACTGCGAGACAAGAGCAGAACTTGACTCCGGGTCTTCCCAATGGGGCAAATTCGTTGCGAGGAGCACTCGATCTGAGATCTCTTCCCCATAGAATAATTTCCGGAGATTCGGGTGCAAGACGGAAACTACCAAAAACTGCAGGAAGAGGCGAGCGTTTTTGTTTTCTTCAAGGTGCTTCGCCATGATTTGGACGTCCCGCGCGCGGGTCCCAAGGACGATCGTTAGGCCACTTGCTGGAAGTTTGCCCTCCAGCGATTCCTCGTAATCCAGCAGCAATGTAGACTGCAGAGTGACACCAAACGACTCAAAGGTTAGCTGCACCACGTCCAAGATAGGGCCAGAGCTGGAGCTGCTGCGAACAATGACATGCGCTGAGGGATCACTTGTAGTCGAAAGATACTGCACCACCACAAAAAGCTCCTGCTCCATCGTTGGTTGGAACATAATGATATTTTCCATGAAGGTATGCCGCCGTGGTCTAGGAAACCAGGGGTCCACGAACAGAAGATCCGGCACTTTCAGCATATCATCAAGGATAACTCCCAAAACAATATCGGTCGATAACGACTGCTTTTCCAATTCCAGAACCCTAGAGGCTTCAGCAGCCTTTGATGGGAGAACCTTTATCCTGTAAGCGTGCTTTTCACCATCTGTTTTGAGGGATCGAAGCTGGCCGCGTAGGATTTCTTGCACCGCATATGCCCCCTGGGGACCAATATCCTGCAGCTCAAACACCACAGCGTGAACGGGATTGTACAACGTATAGAGGTTATAGCATGTGTCAAGATCAACCGTGAATCGTGCCTCAGGCACATCGACACCCTTGAAGCCCTCCTCGATCCTCTTGATGAAGCAGATGTTGCCGCCCTGGTTGCACCTGCGCATGGCTCCTTGATCTTCGGCAATTCGGCTGATGTCTCCGCCAAAGTCACCGACGACAAAGTCATCAATGATGTAGCGACGCTGATCAAAGAGCTCCTCTATAAACCACGCACGATCATGTGAAGATGTGTAAGGGTAAAGAGCTTTCACAAGTATCTCGCCAGCCATCCACCCAGCAACCATCATCTCACCATCATTGCTTGTAAGGTGGTGGTTGGTGTTATTGTACACTTTACTCCCGCTATTCGTCAAGTAATCCAGCATCACACCTTGAAATCGCTTGATGCACTCGTAGCTGGTGTCGGTCGCCGAAGGATTCGATCCCGATGTGGTCACCTGTCCAGGCACAAAGGGTTTGCCCCCTTTAACAACTTCCTTCCACACACTCAATAAAAGTTCCTCCCTTCGTGGTGGACCCAACAACCACGCATCCTTTGTCCGACTGTCTGTGAGCATCATTCTGACAAAGGAAGCGGTGGTCGGCCCCAGAATGCCCATTATGATAACCGCCTGTGGACGGGTCTCAGCAAACTGCTCCCATTGTGCCATGAATTCTGCATCGTCTGATGTTAACCGCTTTTGTGAATCCAGCACAAACAGTCCACACAGGGAACTTTCCATGTCAGCCATCAAATTCCGCGCAAGAATGTATCCCCCATCGCCGTAAGATGCATTCGTCAGATACATATACCCCACGCGTGTGGCACGGAGTTCCGTGACGGCGTAACGGAGGAGAGAGAACACAGCAACCCTTGTATCCCCTACAAAGAAGTAGAAGTGTTTGGTCCAGAAGCGCACGGAAAGCGCATCTGTGAGTGGAGCAAAGGCAACCACATCACTGGCCTGAAGAGCGGGTAAAGCAGCCAGAAGAAGTGGCGCGGACGTCGGTCCTACCACTGTGATAAGGTCCGGATGATCCTTCACAGCCTGCTCGATTGTTGCAGCGATGTTCTCCAGAGTGACATCTTTATGAACAAGTTTAATCTTTACTTCCCCAGTTGTGTAGTTTCTACTCCACAGGGACGAAATGAATCCTTCCCGGTATGCAACTACAGAGCTCTGAAACTGACGATTTGTTGACTTCAATAACACAAGAACCGTGACCTCTGCCTTTTTATCCTCCGCGGCTATAACACCCATGAGAGACGCAAGAAACAGGATGGCAAGCAAGAGACCATGTGATTGGGTTTTGCGTCCCCAGACCCGACGCTCTCCGAGATGCTGGACGCCAGCAGGAAGTGGGACGGCACATAAACGAGAAACTGGGTTCTCCTCTGTCATCCTGTACACTGTGCTACGTGTATGTGTACGCGTGTGTGTGGCGGGAGACTGTGTCAGCGTCCTGGCGCGTAGAAGAGCGAGAGGAAGAAGAAAATAGAAGAAAAGGGGGAGGAGCGAGGGGACACTGCCAAGACAACAGAGACAGGACCAGCAAAACAGGGTCTTGGCGGTGTGGAATCCAGAGCCTCACTTCCTCTTCCATAACAGGGCGGGAAGAAGATAAAACAATGACAGACGGGGAAAAGAGTGATCGAATTCACCACACTGGCACGACACGCAACGTACAATTCCAATCAAGCAAGACTAATAGCAATCTTCACAGCTTCGGCAGATGACCGGTAGCGCCCGTGGAAAACAGGCGCTTGTGCGAGCACTCCAGCACCCCCAGTCATTGTGACGCAGTCTCGGCAATGCGACAGACCACACAACACCATATACTCACGACTCAGCCATGGAACGCGCGGGGAATGTCAGCGATGACCACACACTAGTCCTGCTGCCTCGCCTCGCCTCATCACCCAACAGTACTCACACACCGAGTACAGCCCCGCCCACATCAGCGCGTCCGTGAGACTGCAGTGTAGTGACCATTGAAGATTCTTGGCTCCGACCACGGCCCTCCGCATCAGGCACTGGGCCACGTTGTAGATGCTGAGAAATACGGTACTTCTTCGTTTAAATAATAAGACGAAGACGGTGTATCCATCCTGATGAGTAGATGTGCTATCGATGTAATTGAAGAGCTTTTGAGAGATAGAGCTGGTTTTATGTGTTCACTAGTTCCTTGTTGATGTCTGTTCTTCTATTCCTTTCATGACTTCTGTAGGCCAATGCTGTTTATCAAGGCAAACTGCTAGAGACTCCCTTCTCTGCCAACATGAAGTCCGTGTAATCGCAATAATGAATATGTTTTTTTACTTCTGGGTAGTGATGTACAAGAGTTCTCTGTGCTTGTTGGGCTGTTTCAATGCTTGGATATCGCAAAAAACACCGTCCGCCATTTACGGTATCGATGAATGAATTAGTAACACCGTGCTGTGTAGTGAGTGAATGTAAAACTGTAGAGCGGATTTGGTCGGAGACTTGTGAGAGGTATAGCACCATAAATACCTCTTGCGCTTGCTCTGTGTCTTTCGTGTCGGGGCGGTACAATGGCCCAATGTAGGGCCTCTGCTTTAGCGTCTCTACGCAATTTTCGTTTACCCAAGCCACCTGTTTGATCACGCCGCGGTGCGAAGAAATGAGTGACCGGAAAGAAAGGTAGCACATCTCTGTGCTTGCAGGATCACTGTACTGCACAAGTGTTACATAGCCGACCTTGTCCTTGAGATGGTATGATGACATGTCATCCACCGCGCCATAACACTCCAAAACGTTACTCAATTGTGGTGGTGTAATTTCTGTCGAGTGTTTAATTAAGAGCCTGTGAGAAGGTGCCAGTGCCTTTTCTAAAGACATCCTTCCGCTTAGAAGGAAGAGAAGAAAAGAGAAGAGCGGATTAGTAAATGCAGATCATCCAGGCCAGACATGGCCCCGTGCTCTTACCAACTTCTCCTTTTCCGCTTTTTTCTTTGCTTGGTTTCGGTTGTGTGCGAGGGTGATCCGAGTCTCGCTGCTGCCAGTGCCGTAGTTTTGACTACCACCAGCATGCAGATACATACGGACACGGAAAGAGAGAGCGCGGTTCACGCAGACCACATCCACAACATGTGGTGTTCATCTCTTTATTTATTCAGTACAAAAGTATAAATAAGCCACAGAGCGTTCAGTCGCAATAGATTTCCATTCGAGTTTAAACATGGCCAAACCATCCATGCCAAACCCAACCCAAAGCGTAGCACTGTTATGCACTCGTAAGGCCAATTCAGCAAACGCTGCAAGTTCTAGTGTGCCTGCACGTCCCTCCATATGCCCTTGTAGGCATTCCCCATAAACAGGAGTAGATGCAGTAGTCTCCGAGGTCTTCAGCTCAATAAGCGAATTGAAATTGTCAAAACGCAGCAATATGGTACAGGTCGCTTCGTGTGAAGCCGAGACAAATTGAACTATGTGACAAAAAGAGTGAACGTCAGAAATACGGTGAAGAGCCGTCACCTCGTGTTCAACGTTCAGAAGGGGCCCAAGGTCGTGATAAACACCAATTCTTGCCCAACGTTCAAACCCCTCTGGGTGCAGGAAGAGACTGGTTAGGTCACAGCCCAGCTCTAGTGTAAGTGATTCATATCCCTCAAAGAGCCGAATTGCCCGAAGAAATAATGGACCATCAACTGCAACTGCAAGGATCTCCTCATCACCGGAGTCAACAGCGGCTACCGTCTTGACTGTCTTTTCTTGCCCAACAACCTCCATGACGATCTCAGAGTAGTTGCAGTCCGGAACACCAGCTCTGGACAGGCGCACTTCCGATGATCCCACCCCCCTCGAGATGATGAGTTTCACGGCATGACCTTGGAAGCAGAGGTACTTTACGCAGCAACTGAGTGTGCGCACAGATGGAAACGTAAAGGAGACCAACGAAGGTTCTTCTACGTGCATTGCAGGAAAGGAAGCCCCTTTTTCTATCTTGCCCGTTTCTTTGGTTTCTCCCCTCTCCATCCTTCCTCTTGTTGTTGTTGTGTTGGTGGGAGATGGTGTGGGATAACAGTCAAAGAAAAAAAAAAGAAGGACGGCAGGGGAACAAGTTCACGAGAGCAGGAAAACGCGGTGAAGCAAAAAGAAAAAAAAAAGTCATATGAAGCGACAGGAGAATCCGTAATAATAACAGCGACTTGTTTCTTCTTGTGCACTTCCCTCACCACCCCGCCCCCTTTGAGCCACTTCTCTTCATTGGTGGCACGTGGTGGCTTTCAGCTCGAATCCCTTCATCAGATGAGCGAGTGGCTGATGGGGCCCCTCCAGTTCCGCCAGATGCGCCACTTTTCTCTTCAGCTCCTCGCGCACCCTCTGGATCTCTCTCTCTCCAGCATTCATCCGCCACGACAGGTGGCGCAGCGTCTCGGAATGTCTCAGTTCCGACTTTACAAACACCCCACCGCTGCTCAGCAGCCACAAATCGCCCGTCACCGGGGATTTCTTCAGGACACGATTGGCCTCTCTGTACTGATTCTGTCGCCTGTCAAGGTCGATGAGATACTGCCTAGCCTCCTCTACCTCCTCCGCAGCATTTTCAAGCTCTGCAGAGCGAATTATATCCGCATCCATCTTTTTCCAAACCTTGTCTTGGGAAATGACGCCTCAGGCCATTACAAAGGAAGAGAATGTATACACACATACATTATATACATATATATATATATATATATATATATATGTATATGCACGTACATGCACACACGAAGATATAAACACCCGCATACACACACGAGTAGAATCGCGCCGCGTGTGCAAAGTGAACCATAAGAATGAAGATATGAATTATTTAAAAAAAAAGAATGAAAATAACCAGAGAGATATGGAACATGATATGTACCCCCCCCGTTTTATTTGCTAATTCGCCTTCCGTCCCCATTATAAAGAACAATAATAACAGTTAGCTAGTGATGTAAAGAAAAAAAAAATGACTAGCCGGACTTGACTTCACCACAGTCTGCAATGAGGATTGTTTCTCTGGTACTCCCTGACTGACTGCCGTTGGCTTCCATCTTTTCTATCACCTCATACCCCTTGGTGACCTGGCCAAACACCACATGCTTCCCATCTAGCCACTGAGTTGGTGCAGTGCAAATAAAAAACTGAGATCCATTGGTGTTGCGTCCAGCATTCGCCATCGAAAGGGTGCCCGGGCCAAAGTGCTTCCCCGCTCTGCCCGCAAAGGATTCATCGGGAAACTTCAAGCCGTATATGGACTCCCCCCCAGTTCCGTTACCATTAGTGAAGTCCCCTCCCTGGCACATAAACTGCGGGATGACACGGTGAAACTTGCTCCCTTTGTACCACAGCGGTTTTCCCGAGCGGCTTGTGCCCTTCTCACCTGTACACAAGGCGCGAAAGTTCTCCGCAGTCTTCGGGACAACGTCCTTAAACAACTCCATTTCAATACGTTCAGCTGGCCGAGAGCCTATCGAAATGTCAAAAAACACGAGTGGATTATTCGGGTTGATGGGGTAAAACGGTATCTTCCGTTGTGCTGACAGGAGAGTGCGCGAAATCATCTTGACTGAGCCTTGAAAACAATTACTACACCCCACCACCACAAGACGAGGAAAGGCAACAGCAAAAACGGTGCAAAAAAAAAAAAACAAAATTAAAAGGGATTCCTAAGAGACATCCCCATCTTCAAAGGACAGGAGAGGCACAAACGCACTAGTGCAGATTGTAGCTTCCTTGTAAGCCGCTCTGAAATGAAGAGGGGTGGGGGGAATACACACGCACACACAAAGATAGAGAATAATAAAATCAAAATGTATCAGGGAATTTTCGGAAAAGAGTTAAACTACGAAAAGCAAAAGAGAAGAAAAACAACAACAACAACAACGTGAAATGCAGTGAAAAACAAAGCGTTTTTTTTTTTTTTTAGAAAAATGTCTATCGTTCGCGATTCTAATGTTCCGTTCTCAGAGTTTCACTCAAATTATAAAGAAATATGAAAGGAAGAAAACACACAAAGCACACCTTACGTTCTTCCTTACCTATCTCTCTTGCCAGTACTGAAAGTTTTCAACTACTTTCCAAGCTTTGGCGTCACGTGAAAGTGCTCGGCGATTATACGAGCAACACAGGAGGTAACCCCCTTGGCGAATGGTACGTGAAGAAACTCGTTCGGCCCATGAGCATTGCTCTTTGGCCCAAGTACACCGGTGACAACGAACTGAGCCACCGGGAACATCTTAATGAGCATCGCAATGAAGGGAATAGAGCCACCCATGCCCTGTGAGGCAAAAGGCTTCCCGAAGGCGACCTTGCTGCCTTCTGTAAGTGCGTTGACAAGCCATGGAGCAAGCTCTGGGGTCGCACAACCATATCCAGCGGCTTCTGGCGTGAATTGCACCCTTGCATTATAAGGTGGATCGGCCTCAAGTAATTTTTTCATTGATGCCGTTGCGATTTCAGCGTCCACCAGGGGAGGAACACGTAGTGAAAGCCGCAGTGTTGTCTTTGCTCGTATCACGTTGCCTGCTGTCGCTGTATCCGGGAGGTTGGCGCCCGTTACAGTAAGACAGGGCTTCCAAAAATTGCTCAATGCCAGTTCAACATTGTTACCCGGTTCAGTGGACACACCGGGGAGCATGGCGAACTGTTCCTTGAAGTTGACATCCGCCATTGCCTGAAGACCTTGGCTGACAGATTCAGGAACGTTGCAATATGCCTCGGGGATCTTTACCTTTCCAGTGACAGGGTCTTCGATGCGGTCCAACAAGAGACGTGCGATGCGGAATGTGTCAGGAACCACACCACCAGAAACACCACTGTGCATCCCCTCAGACATTGTTTCCACGGAGAGTGTGCCACCCGTGACGCCTCGGAGCGCCGTAGTCAACCACAGCTGTTCATAGTTCATTGCTCCGCTATCCAGACAAATGAGCATGTCTACATTCCCAATGCGTTTTTTGCAGTGTTCAATATAGTATGGTAGATCAAAACTGCCGGATTCCTCACATGCCTCAATGATTGTGACGATACGCCCATGTGGAACTCCGTGTTCCTGCAGTGCTTCCACAGCAGAAAGAGCCGAGAACACGGCATAACCATCGTCTGCACCGCCGCGACCATACAATTTCCCATCACGGTAGACAGGCTTGTATGGATGCAGTCCCGTCTCCCATGGAAGAAGAGGTGGCTGTTTGTCCATGTGGCCGTACATCAGCAGAGTGTTGGCGGTAGGCTCCTTGCCAGCAACCTCCACGATAAGAAAAGGTGTCCGACCGCTCTCCTTAATAACTTCATAGGTAAGGCCCTTGATCTTCTGTTTCGTTACCCATTCAACAAGGATATTCATGGCCTTGTCCATGAGACCATTTTTGGCCCAATCTGCGTCATAGTGTGGACTCTGATTAGGAACTTCAATGTACGCGGATAGGGTGGGCACCACAGTAGCATCCCATTTTTCTGCGATGCTTTGGTTCACCTCAGCCCAATTAACTTGGATATTTTCGTGCTTCATGAATTTGTTTCGAAAGTGTCAAGTGGGTCTTACGGAAGATCTACTACATCGAAATGCATGCATGCATGCGTGCGACCATAAAAGGTTGTGATGCAGAGGGAAGAAGAGGGAAACCACTTCAGGGTGTGTAGAATTCAGGGTGTGTAGAATGAGGCAAAAAAAGTGATTGATAGCACACCACATCCATTCATTTGTTTATGGTGTATCTCCATCAGTATCATCCTTCCTGTGATCGTTGTAGAGTTCATATCATATCCGTTTTCGCATAATATTGCCATCGGTGAACTCACTCTCGTCATCATCATCATTGTGGTGACGAGGACGAGGGTGAGGAGTAGAAGCAGCAGCGGCAGAGGGACCACCACCGGCATTCACCCCGTTATTATCATTATCTTCCCCTTTCCTGCCAACCGTAGTCCACCTTGGTTTTGATTGGCTCCGTGTGCCCGAAAGCCGTGGTGCTGAAGCACTGTGATCTTCAATCACCATGAGCTCCCTGAAAAGCGCCATGCTGTATGTATGAAATGGTAGTGTAAAGTGAAGGGCAAGACACCTCGGACAGTGTCGCACTGTATCCGATGCGGCAAGCGATACGGCACCAGCAGGCAGTCGCTCCGCCATCCGGTAACCGTACCTTCCAATCGGCCAAACTCGGTACGACTGTCCTTTTGAAGTCGCTGTGTAACTGACATGCTGCCGAAGTTCTATATCCGTGAGCAATTTGTAGACTGCATCCCCACCGGGAACGGGCAGGGTTTTTACCCATGGGGATGTTGCACGAGGGTGGCCGCTTCCCGCCGCGAAGAGTTGGCGGAAGTGCACCTGGCTGCGTGATGGTTGTTCGAGCTTACGTGATGATGCGCGAAATCCAAGAAGAATAGAAAGCTGCTCCATGACTTTATTTCCACGAATATTGAGGGGTATGACGACATCAGAAAGTGTATACGGCAACGCCTCTTCCCTTGTGAGAATAGGCACCACATCATTCAGGGGGTCGGCATCATTATCACTATTGGACCTCTCACGTACCCCGGTGAATACGTCCCCCAAACTACTCTCTGGAAAGAGCTCCATTTTTGCCACCATGCCTTCACTCCGTATCGCACGGTCGCGCCTCAACACAAAGTCTCCAGGTTCGGGTGAGCGTTCCACAGTACCTCCGCCAAGTTCGCGTATGCGACAGCTGGCGAGTACATTCCATAGCAGCGCATTTTTACTCGATGCGATTTGCGCCTTTAACCTGGGAGGGATATGAAGCTGGCACCACTCTTTCAGAACAGCAGGACGGTCTTCGCCGGACCGAAGAAGATCCACTAGTTTGCCTACCCAGTCGGAGGCCACTATGGTCGCTACGTCGGGGCCTAAACATGCCGCAATGACAAGCGCCTCTGCAGGCATGTTACGTTCCCACGCTGCTAATGCATGGTGAGTGCGAAAAGGACATGAAATCGGCCCAAAGTGGTGAGGACCAAAAAAGTTGGGAAACAGCGCAAAACTTGCTAACGCCTTTTCTTCCAAACGGGAAAGTCCAGCATGGGATATTTTCGCTGCCGCGGCAGTTGGGGTAATACCTCTCACCAGGATGCTGTATTGCATTTGGCACTTGTGGCTATTCAATGGGTCACACGGGAAGGATCGCCAAGCAAGGACCTGAACGCTGAGCCGGATAGGCTTTAGATTCACTTGTAGTAGCTTCCGAAGAACAGCTGCGCGATACACCCCGTAGGAGGTCGTGTGGTGTGGCACGACAAACACACTGCATACCTGCACTGTGACAGCAGACTCTTCCAGTGCCACATTTGCAGCAAAGTCAACTGGGCGGCACATCCCTTCACACGCCTCGCTCAGGAGATTAAATGCCTCACCAAGCGAAAGACCCTCCTTGTAAAGCACAAAATGGAGGTGTAAAGGTCCCTCCGATTCGGCTAAATCATTGCAGTGAAGGCTGGCAGCGCTCGGTAGCGTCGGGTCAGTGAAACTGACAATCTTCCCGCTCGGGAGCACCTCAGCCACTTGCACATCGCTGGTGTACAACCTAAAACCACGCGCTCGCCATTGCCGCCAGCCATTTCTACCCTGGTGCAACCTCGCCGCGATGCCTACCTCTAATTCCACTTCTTGCATTGTGGGCTGAGTGTGCAGTTCCCGCAGCCCAGATAATATTATGCCAAAGTCTCCACCGTTTTGAATGGCCCGCAGCACATCTCTGGCGCGTTGCAGAGCACCCTCGATGTCGACACTCTTGGCAACACGCCTGACAATGGTAGAATCCAGAGTGGGGTTGTACCGAAGCAGCACATCTTCTGTCTGGCCACACAATGTGTGCTCCTTTATTCCCCTTCCCCGGCTTATTTCCCTTACCAAAGGAGGATTCGGCACGGTTTCCACCTGGCCTTTCTTAAGGAACGTGTGAAGCGTATGAGACAGATCGCAGCACTTTGCAGGACTTGCCTGAGAGGCCGCCGGTTCCAGCGGAAAAAGGGACAACGATGCTGCCACTCCTTCTTCTGCTATTTTTGGAGCACCAGCAAGCGAGGAAAAGATCTGCGCATGAAGGTCCTTCACAACGGGCGACACGAATGGTGAGGCGCGAGGTACTGCTGCTGTTTCAGCGGAACACTGCCGCGCCCGTCTTGGTATCCGAATCCGCCGATTCACTGATGCCATCGCGCCCTGTACACTGGGCAGCCGCGGTGGCATGATTTCGTAACTTTACAACCATACAAATCAGATAGCGGTAGACACGCAAATATTTGAGCAGGTAAACCGGAGGATGCAGGAAGTACAGAAGAAAAGGAGCCAGTCACCATCATAATACTCTTCTCCATTTCTCGCCCTATATATTCTCTTATCTGCTTTTTCATTTCTAGATCACATCCTTATTTTCTCCATTGATTCTTTATCTACACGAACGACAGGACCTCCACTGGTAGCCGGATCCCGGCTCATTTGATCACAGACCTTTTTCATTTCTTATTGTACAGCAGGTTGGAAATATTCTTTCACCCATACCACAGAAAGTTCGAATTCTTCCGTTTTCATACCATCATTCCTTCCTCTCATCCTCATCTACCACCCCTTCCTTGTTGTATTCTTGAAGCTGATTTTCAACATGTGATTCGCCAGATGACTCCTCACGCAGACTTCTTACCGCGAACGTTAGATGCGGCCACCAGCTTCTTGTGGTCGCCGTTCAGCCAGGCGAAGCGCACGATGAGCTCAGTGAAGATTTGAAAGTCAATCACCTTATTCACCAGACGAAATACTGCACACGTCAGGCCCTGGTCACACACTGTAAGGCGCCCCGCAGACGCGAAGATGTGCTCAGCCACATTCATTGGTGATCCAGCCGCCTTCTGCGCAGTCTTTAGTGAGTCCAGTGAAGGTCCTTGGTTCTTGTAGAAATTGGTATTCACAGGAGAGGGGTGGATCACCACTACGTCAATGCCTACATCGTGAACCTCTGCGGCAATTGTTGTGGCCAAGTTTGTCAAGAACGCCTTTGTTGGGCTGTATAACGTCGCTGTCGGGCCAGGAAGATAGCAGGAGGCGGAGGACGTGAAAGTGATAAGGCCCCGACGCTTTCGTTCGATCATCTTCCGCAGGAAGAAGTGAGTAATGGGGACCACACAACCAGCATTGCATTCCATGTTGGCACGCAGTCGCTCGATTCCCGTGTCGACAAACATTCCTGTACTGATGTACCCAGCGTTGTTAAAGAGGAGGTTGACATCAATGTCATTTGTGGCATCAATGATCGGCTGCATGTAATGCATGTCGCCCTCGCTTAAATTGACCGGCACCTTTCGGAAGCTTCGGTTTGGATAGTTCTGCTGCAACTCGGCAAAGGTCGCATGAAGTAATGGACAATCCAACGCAACAAGAACAACATTTATCTCCTGCTCAGCGAGCTTCTCCGCAATGGCTTTTCCGATCCCACTGCTAGAGCCTGTCACAACCGCCCACTCCGCGTCGTACTTCTTCTTGAGATTCTGTGGAACACGCAAAGCCAACTGGTGAAGCAGAACCGCCAGAAGATACGTGATGAGACTGAGAACACCCATTGGTGTGGCTATATAGCACACAAGTGCCCAGAGCGTACTGCCAATGCAGAGCATAGATTACCTTCGCACGACCTGGTTTCTGCGTCTTTCCTACTGACTGCACCTAGTCGCTCCTTAGTTATTCGTATTTTTCTATTCCCTTTTTTTAAAAAAAAGGAATTATTATTATTATTATTATTATTGTGTTGAACACGCCAAGAAATCAAAGAGTAATCAGCAGTAATGGGGTGGGGGAGATGCATCTCCTTCTCCTTCCTCACGCGCAGAGAATTTCCTTCCCAAAGCAGATACACATGCGGGGCCCAGATAGGCAGATCGGAAAAAAAAAGGGTGAAGCAGCAGCAGGAGAAGAAATGGGTGCAAGAGTTACTTGAATACCATTGTTTTAGTACTCTTTCGACACCTTCATCTCACTCCTTTCATTTCTTTTTTTCTATCAAAACATAAAAAAAAAAAAAACTTTTTCTTCTCCGAGTTCTCATGCACACACACACACAACAACAACAACAACAACAAAAAATACACAGGGTGGTCTCCGCACTACAATTCATCTTTCGGAAAGTAGAAGCTACGAACGACCTTCATGCAGTTCGCCTCAGATGACGCGGCTGTCAAATCGACATGAACAGAAAGCAATCGAGCCTTCGCCGCCACACCGTCTGATGAAACATTCCGCTGAAGAACATGTGCAACACACGAGGCCTTCTTCGCCATGGGCCGAAGAGTCATAGTATAGATTGGCCTGCTGCATGCCTGCCGTCCGCAAAAGTCGTCATATACTCCATCCTCCGGTATCGAGAGACGGGCTTTGGGACTAACACTATTTCTGTAGGCGTTCCATACCTTGAAGAGTTTGTCACCTGCCGCCGTGTCCGCGTTGGATGAACCGCCAGCCTGAAAGCTCGATACATCGGTGACAGGAATATGAAAGAGATGAAGAGTCCCCGTGTCGGAAACACAGGTGGCCACGGCGTCTATAGATGACACGAGTAGAGCAAGTGCCTGAACACCGTTTGGTGTCTTTCCACGGGAAAACTGGGAGATTATAATGCCCCTTTCTACATCAAGCAACTTGAGTGAGGTCCCACGTGCACTCACCGTGAGTGCACGTGTGCCATCTGCAGTGATCGCGATGCACTGCACCTCATTGCGGTGAATCTCAACGAGCTTCTCCTTTAAAGGTTTTGTGGTGTTCTCTGCGACACCTTCAAGTGACTTTTGCAACAAACTCAACTCCACACGCTTCTCGCTAATGTAGCGAATGCAGCGTACAGTTCCAGTGGTTGGGCCAAGGAGAACACCGTAAAGCAAAGAAAAACACATCCCACTTGCGGGCTTTTCCAGAAGCATAGAGGCTAGGCACATGGTTTCCGCCGCCTGGCAGGACACTTTCGCTCGCTTTGATACCTGAAACGACTCAATCTTCTGTAGCATGTGGTTGAACAGATGCACATGGCCACTCTCCACACCAACCATCACCAAACGTGGATGAAAACACAGCCCATTTACTACAGACGGCAGCGTCACACGGGCTAGAATAGATCGCTCTTCCTCCTGCGTGTCGTTCAGGGCGAGGTCGTATATCATGACGGTGTGGCGGTGATGGAAACTCCATCCAGACAATAAGAGCATGTTGGTCTGACCGTGCAGCGCGATGAGGCCCACACCACCTGCAACAGGCCGTCTCACCACCTCGTGCAGCCATCCGTCATCGTCTAACAACAACTCGGTGCTGTAAATTATAAACCCATACGGAAATCCGACAGCGAGGTTGGTGCCTTCATTGTTCCACGCAACGCATGTCACGTGCCGTTCCAGCAGCTCCATGCCTACTTCTGCCCTTACTTTTCCAAACACCCAGCACCTTGGAAAGGATGGCTACACACACAAGGAAAAAAAAAAAGAAAAACAAGAGAGAAAAGAAGAAAAAAAAGGAGCATGTAACGGAAAAAAAGCCAAATATATCTTTAGCTGTAAGAGGAAGCATAAGACATGATATATACACATGTAACACTCAAAACTAACACTTCCAAATGTCCCACATCCGTTAGGTTTACGGGATGAGTATATGTCGCAGGTTCTCCTCGCGCGCTGACATGCGTCGTGCGAGTTTGCTGCAACTGTTCACAGCTCTTCGGTGCAATGAGTTATTAGTTGGAGTACCAGCAAGACTCTGTGTTTCTTTTCTACACACCAGCATAGTCTTGTCACAGGTACTCATAACGCCCAACTGCCGCAGCGCTGCGTGCTGCTTCTGTGGTGCCAAAATGGTGGGCCGCCCTTCTTTTGTTGCAAACCTGAGATAGTGGCCAAGGTAAGCAGTGCGGACTGTCTCGTCTTCACACAGCTGTGTCATGGAGAAATGGGGCCGCAGTGGTTCCGGGAGGCTCATTCGCACCTGTGGTCCCTGCATGATGGCATCAAACTCGTTCACAGGGCTCCAAACCATCAGCCTCACTTCTGCAGTGCATTTACCGCTGTTTTGCATCTCCATTAAATAACGAAGGGACTGCAAAACTGAGAGACAGGCGCTGCGTTCCTGCATCGTGAGCAGCTTTCGTCGCGGTTCCATATTGGTTGAAGGATCTCGATTACGTGGGTGGGCCTCGCACCTCAGCTGAAACAACGTTGTGAATGGAACTACCACTAATAGTGTCTTCTTCCCTTTTGCGCCATCTTGCGCCTCGCCAGGAGCCACAAACGCCTGTTGTACAGCCTCCGTCCACGCCGTGATGGCACGACCACTTAAAAGAGGCTCCAACAGGAACGACGCCGTCACCACTTCCCGCCCATAAATCGTGCTAGATGGATGGAGCCACTCTGCCGCTGCTGTCATCCCGCTTTCCTCTTGGCACCACCCTGGCATTTGAACCCTGCCATCGCTTTCGGGAAGAATGACGTCGGTCCACTTCTGCGAGACAACACTGCTAAGAAAAGCTATATCTACACTGCGCCGCGCCGCGTTTAATTTGGTGTTACACCATTGCACGCCAGAATCGTTCCGTGCAGATTTCAACGCCTGAACATAAAGCGTAAACCACTCACCATACGACAGCGCAGAAACACTTCGATGGGGGACTGACGCCACCCGCTCAAGAAGACGTGCGAAAACATTCCTCTGCATGGAACTCGGGATGTCCCCCTCCCCACCCCAGCCCCCTCGTTTTGCTCTCAGACCTTTGTTGTTTTTCACAGCCCGGAAAAAATGAAAGGGGTTAAGAAGAGGCAAATAAATAAATTACAACAACCACAGCATGATGAATGAAACATCGTATTTCATGCATCGTACCCATCCAATTTTTTTTGTTTCCACTTCAATCATTATCCTTCAATTTCTTTCCTTCACGTTCTGCTTGCCACTTGTGTCCAATGTTTTGATGCGCTTTGATTTAAACACCGACACGTCATACTTTCAATGCGGCGATTGTCTCTCGGTTCATCACACAGGAGTGAGGTATTTCTGCACAACGCTCCGCATCACCTTCATTGCTTGCTGCCTTGATGGGGCCTTGAAGATTGACGTCCCTGCCACAATAATGTTCGCGCCTGCCGCCGCCGCTGCCTCAATTGTCTCTTCGCTTAGACCACCATCCACTTCGATGTTCAATCGCGGGTACGCCCGGCGAAGCTCCTTAACTTTAGGCATCATGTCATGCATGAAAGACTGCCCGCCGAAGCCCGGCTCTACTGTCATAACGAGAACCATGTCCACCAACTTCTCTTCCACGAGCTCCGCCACCGCACTCGTTGGGGTCTTCGGCTTGAGCGCCACCCCGCACTGCATCCCAGAGGCGCGAATGTGGCGCGCTAACGCCTTTGGATCCTCCGCTGCTTCGACGTGAAATGTCAGCTGTGACGCACCAGCCTTTGCCATCGCATCCACCCATCGGCCGGGATCGGTGATCATACAATGAACATCCAAAAATGCGTGCTGCAAGTGCTTTCGTAGAGCCTCGACCACACACATGCCAACAGAGATATTCGGAACGAAATGACCGTCCATAACATCCACGTGCAGCCACTCCGCAGCACCACCTTCAATTGAGAGGACATCATTGCACTCTTCGAGTAGTCGTGCGAAGTCCGATGCAAGAATCGAGGGGGCAATGATGGGATGAAGCACCTCGGGGCGTTCTGCACTCAGCCACGTGGTCCGTTCTTGATGATCAAACATCGCACTCACTACTCAATGAATTG
This sequence comes from Trypanosoma platydactyli, assembly GCA_030849675.1. Lineage (NCBI taxonomy): Eukaryota > Euglenozoa > Kinetoplastea > Trypanosomatida > Trypanosomatidae > Trypanosoma > Trypanosoma platydactyli. The sequence goes on along the minus strand of JASANU010000780.1, from coordinate 5,813 downwards.
CAAGATCCACCAACACTATTAGCTGTTGAATGAGGCAACGAAAGCTAATAAAAAAGAAAGAAGGAAAAACATGTAGTAGCAGTAGTACTAGCGTCGCCAAGAAAAAAAAAACAGTATGACAAATTCACCCATTAAAATGCATTCAATTCAGACATTCACCACCATATCACGTGAGACAGACATGTTTTCTCCCTAGCTTGCGAGCATGATCCACGCTTCATCCACCATGTGCTGCGCCTTGCAGGTCTCCCACTCGAGCCGAATCTTACTTTCGAGTTGCCCAAGTGCTGCCTCCAGCGACATGGCAGAAACACAGGAAGCCATACCACTCGGTTGGGATGAATAACACCTGTTTAGCAACATTGACAACTGCACAGCATGCCGTCGGTTCGCCAAGTCTTCCCGAAGGGCAAGAGTGAGTTCATGTAGCCACCCGTGCATCTGTGCGAGCACGGCTAAGAGGGCATGTTCCCCCACCTTTACTTGTGGGGGACGAGAGTCTTTTCCCCCCTCTCGTTCTTTGTAGTTGCTTGACCAAAAAAAAGCTGCTGCTGCCGCTCTATCCTCAGCCTGACTCTGTCGTGGGTGAAGTAGTTCTTTCGCCTGCTGCAGCTTGCTGTGCCACATTTGCTGTGATTTGCTAATGGAGCAAAGAAGAGCATTTATATCCTCGTTATGTTGCGCAAGAACAAGATCGAGACTAGACTCAGGGAAAGCAAGGAACATCCCTAGCGGGTCCGTGCAGCAGCGCGGCAGAGCGACAGAAGAGGAGGATGAGACTCCAGCCCGCCGCATGGCATACTCAACAACCATCCGCTGTGAATTGAGATTGTTGATGGCCGAAACGTTGGCCACAACCGAGTCCAACAAGTTCTGACACTCGCGAAAGCGCTGCAGAAGGGCCGCAGTCATCGGTTTCCCCTCCCCTCCCCGCCACTTTCCTTCCTTGTTGTCCAACCGAAGAGGGAAAAAGAGGAGAGCTGATTATGAATACAAGGAAGAAGACGAAGAGGCAAATAAGAGAGATAAAGTACAAAAAGAAGTGTCGAAGGAACACTTGCCCTGCTTCATGCACACCATATAGAAGCCAAATAACCACACACAAAGAAGAGTCTCAGGAATCCCTTAAGAATCCCCCCTTTCTCCATTTTGTTTCTTCTGCTTTTTTTTTTTTTAGTCCCTCATTGGAAACACAGAATGTCCTCCCGTCGTCGCCGCTTTGGCGGCAACAGCGTTGTAAAAAAAAAAAACAGCGAAGAAAAATGAACAAAAAAAAATGACCCTCTAAAACAATAAAAAGAGCAGCATGTAGTCACTGGCGACATTCGTGGTAGAAAAACAGCAACAACAACATTCATCTTTCCCTTTATCTACTCTTCATTTATCCAGTATACCACATTATGAGCGTCTGTAGCGGGGGGCTGTAGCGACGGCATAATCATGCACATGCATGTACAGACATAAGTCTCTTTCCACCTTCCACACATCCACACACTCACAAAGAAAGGGAGAGAAAGAAAGAAGTTTTTTCTTCCCTTTTGTCTGCCTGATTTTGTGTGCGTGTGTCGGTACTTGTGCATATGCGGTCTATTTACTTTGGATGAGGGGGGATTATGAGAGTACAAAGGATGAGGGAATGCACTCAGCTTCAGAGCTCTTTTCCACCTTCAGATGTCGCCATCCACATCACACACAGTTTCAACCACTTTTCGCATCAATGCACCACACGTATCATCATTATACACGTACATACCGATGTAGACACGCACGCACACACCCCCCCCCCAAAAAAAAAAAAAAAAGCAAAACAAGGGATTCACCTTTTGTGTATGTCCATTTCTATAAGTCATTTCTTCCACCACCCTACACCATTGTTGCCTTAAGGGGCTCTTATTTTTCCCCCTTTGTGTTCCCTTAGCACATCCTGCGGTTTATCATTCTTTTTTTTCTTCTTCTTCGTTCTCTCCAGTCCCCTTTTCCGGCTCCCATTCCTCTTCATTAAGTTGAGATGCGCACAAATCAGACAAGTGCTATTTTCCTCCTTTTTTTTTTACACAAAAGAGAACGGCTGCTCCTCTACCGTTGGCTGACGCAACGCCGCATGAATAGCGACAACACCAAGTGACGACAAGAGTAGCCAGAACACCACCGAGCTCCCATTCAAGAAGAAGAAGGAAATACAACCAAACGCGAATATGAAGAGGTACGCCCGCGAAAAGAAGATCCTATATTTTCCAATCCTGAAGTGGTTGACGTTTGTCTCCGCCGCCTCCGCCCGCTTGGAGCTCACGTACCACCACATCATAAAGGTGAGTAGGAGGCAGATGCTGAATGACAGATTGAGCAGCAGTACATATGACGAGCAGAGCAACGCCAAGATGATGTAGTTGTGGTAGTAGTGGTTGACGTTGCGGTTGATGCGGGAGAGCGACTCGGCCAGGCCAGACGGCGGGGAAAAGCTATTCCTGTCGAAGAAATCAGTCCACGGGCGTACCAATGCCATCTGCCGCCGCGTCCAACCCACCACCCGCAAGCAGTGATAGTGGATCTTTCCCATTACGGATGTGGGAATGGCAGCTGTTTCAGGCTCTGCCGCGCTCCCCATCCCCACCGCTGAAGTGGCAGAACTGGAAATGGGATCGACGGCACCATCGACAAACGCCATTTCGCTTTTCTTGTGAGTCAATCCTGAGGCCATATCACCGTCCACGTTACAACTTTTCGTATCTGTTTTCAGTAACGTGGCGTTCACAAGAAAATAACCCCCCCCCCCCAAGAAAAAAAATAAAATAAAAACAAAAAAGAATAGTAATAACAAGAAAGCAGTTTGATATGGTCCGAATGTAAAACACACACACACTCACACATACATAAAATATGCAGAGATGCAGAAAAAAAAATGCGTATATCTTGTGCGCACCGTATGCGAAGAGCAAACTTCCCTTCACCACCCACGCCACCAATAGTGACAACTAAACAATTCTCCCCCTTCCCCCCTCAAAGAAAAACAACAACAACGTTAGAAATTATATGAGAGCTACATGCGCCCAAACATCTTCATTTCTCTTTATTCCTGTTGATGTTGCTTTTATTTCTTCCCCCTACTCTATGCAGCTCCGGCTCACTCATCCCTCTCCAAGGTATATATATATATATATATATATGCACACACGCAAACATACACAAAAGAGAAAGAAAATCTATTTGCACTGCTACACCCCATCTTGTTCTTCAGATTTGTTCGCCCCCTCCACTTTTCTTTGTTCTCCCCCCTTCTTGTCGGCGCACGTGGCCAACCTTATCTATGCATCACCAATGGTGTCTCACCCAAACTTAATACGCAACTTGAGGGAGCGCCGTATGATATCAAGGAAATCCCGTGTCTTTGTGGCGGGGGTACCGTTCACACTACGAATGCACCAATTCGTTTTGACTGGCGGATTCTGGAATGTCTTGTAGAACGGATGCATGAGTCTTGGATCGCGCTTTGAAGGCAATTCCGGCAGGCTCATCATTTGCACCACTCGCTCGGCCCCTTCTCCCCCACTAGTCTGGAGGAGGAGTCCCCATTTGTGTTCCGTCGACTCACGCTGAATGATCATTTCGACTGGCGTCAGTGACTCAATCGTCACGTTGTTGGGAAAAACAAGCGGCGCTGGCACATCTTCAGCAGAAACGCTCTGTACATTTTCGTTTGTTTCGTTTTGCACCACCTCGTTAGGCTTCACCTGGAGTTTCTGTTGTTCATCCTGTTGCTGCTGTCGTACACCACTTCCCATAGACTCAACATCCTCGTCAGCAACAGCCGGGTACGTCTCCCTCACGTCCTCCTCCTCCGCCAGTTGGTGTGATTCCGTGGTCAGCTCCTCCATCTCATTGACCTCTGCAGTGTACACCGCGTCGGCGGCAGTGTCAAGATCCTCGGCATGCAACTGCTTCTTTTTTGGTTCCTGTTTCAAACTCGGCGGATTTTTTTTTTGCTTCCTCCCCGTCTCTTGCTTGGTGGCTCTCTCCGTCACCAGTGGTGACTCCTTTGCCGCTTCAATCTGCTTCTGGCTTAGTGCCAATGCTGAGGCCCCTGATGTAGCGCCTAGGTGTTGCTTCATCAGGGGGACCGTAACAACAAGGAGGTTCAAAACAATGGTTTCTGTGCAAGTGCACAGCGCCTCGGCCTGAGCCACTGTCCCCACCTCCACACCATTCACCGCCATCAGAGAAATCCGTCCACGGTAGCCAGAGAAGAAAGTCTTGGCGTCCTCCGTCAATTGCCGCTTAGGTACGCCGCTTATGAGAAGTTCCTCGGTGAAGGAAAGGTCCCATGCCATCCGTCGGTCAGGTCGATGCAGCACGAGTGTCGCGCGCTGTCCGGATGAACCCTCGCCTCCCTGGTTTGGTAGAAAAAAAGCCAGTTGCTGCACCCTAGGCTGCTTGAACAAATTGCCAGCCAGCTTCACAACGATGCGCTTATTGGTCTTGGTGGCATTCTTGAGAAAATTCAACATATCTGCAGTACCACTCCGCAAACCACTTGGAACAGTAGTGGAGTTGACGGCAACCACCGAGGCGCCTTCTGTTGTGCAGCGCAGCAGCCGGTGGAGTTCTTCCCCTTCCGCAGAGGTGCTACGGAGGGAAGAGTCAATGTCCACCAATTTACCACATTGATTGAAGATAAGCCCCAGCGGTGACGACACATCTGTTCGGCGAAGCACAACACTGGACGTCTCGCTGTCAACCGATTGCACTCTAGTATCCGTGATGGGCGGAAGCAACGCGTTGCTCTCCAAAAGCCCGATCCACTCAGCTAGCTGGTAGTACTGCTTTGACAGAATAGGCATCAACTGCTCGGCCACCTCATTGGTGGTTTCCATAAGCTGAACGCATGGAAAAGTAACGAGAGCGTTGTCATATAAAGACTCAAAGTCATCCAGAAAGATAAGGGTGGTACGAAGCGCAGTCACTTGTTGAGGACTTCGATTTTCTTTATCGCTGCTTTCCAACTCTTCATTCAGGCGCCTGCGTAGCTGCCCCAAAAGCATTTCCACACGCAGCTTTACACTTACCCACGTTATCACATGAAGCCCCTCAACCACGCCCACCTGTGGCGCCGTCCGGTGGGCGACGTATTCTGCCATAACAGATGCCACTTGTGCTCCGTCAAGCTGCCCCATCATCACCTCGTTGTGAAATGACACGAGACCGAATCGCATGACGTCTGCAAGGCTAAGAAGCACATCCCGTGGAGTTAGAAGCGCCCCCCACTCCCTCTGACAAAGATCGTTCAGGCGCGCCATCACCGTGGCAATGCGACGGGCCACAACGAACGTGTACGGTTCTTTTGGTGATGGTGGCTGGTTCACTGGGCTGTATGGCGAATAGAGCAGATCCGCTGCCGCACCCCATTGCTGCAGCCTTTGCCATGTTGCCATGCCGTCCTCCATACAGACGGCATTGCGTTGCTTGCGTGGCTTATCCCTGGGCATGATCCTCCCGAAAAAAGTGAATCAATAAAATTGCCCTCTTCTTTTTATCACGCCACCACGCAAGCGAGCGTACAGTGGATAAAAGACTAAAGAAGAAAAAACAACGACAGTATGAAATGTGGGCATGATAGTAAACCTGGTCTCCAAAACAATGCAAAGCGAGGGCAGTAAAACAATGCATGAACAGACTGAGACCGTTGGCGTCAAGCACCCCATCTCCCTCAAGTGGCGAATGACGCACGTAGTGAAATCACCACACATCACTGGCAAAGAAAAAATTTCTCTTTTTTTTCTTTTTTAGCGCATGTTTCCTCCCTTCATCCGGCCCCAACA
>JASANU010000779.1:4253-49037 GCA_030849675.1 Trypanosoma platydactyli | reverse complement strand
GCGACGACGGCGTGGACGTCACGGATGCCGCATCGCTGTTGCTGACGGCACTGTCCGCTGCATCGTGCGGCTGCAACGGCACCTCGTTTCCGCCAGACATGGGCTGCCACACCGTTTCCACAGCCGCACGCGACGACGGCGTGGACGTCACGGATGCCGCATCGCTGTTGCTGACGGCACTGTCCGCTGCATCGTGCGGCCGCAACGGCACCTCGCTTCCGCCCGACATGGGCTGCCACACTGTTCCCACAGCCGCACGCGACGACGGCGTGGACGTCACGGATGCCGCATCGCTGTTGCTGACGGCACTGTCCGCTGCATCGTGCGGCCGCAACGGCACCTCGCTTCCGCCCGACATGGGCTGCCACACTGTTCCCACAGCCGCACGCGACGACGGCGTGGACGTCACGGATGCCGCATCGCTGTTGCTGACGGCACTGTCCGCTGCATCGTGCGGCCGCAACGGCACTTTGCTAACTTCTGTCGCAGTCTGGGATGTTTGAATGTGTTCGAAAACAAATTGTTTTTTTTTCTTTCGTTCATGTGATGTGACAAAAGTGTGGTTGGTTGATTGCTTTGATATGTATGTGGAAAGCTGATACTGCGGCGTTTGTTGGAGAGTTGTTGTTATGTTTATTGTATTCATTTTTGTGCTGTTTGCTCCCTTTTTTGTAGGTATTTTTTTTTTTATTACAACGTGTTTTGTTTTTGTGGATTGTATGTTTTTTTCTTTTGGTGGATATGGAGGATGGCGAGAATTGGTCGCTCTGTGTTCACTATGTGTGGTGAAATGCTCTTGCTCCTGCCCGGAAGGATGTGATAGATCTTTGTAAGTATGATAGGCTGTGCTGTTTTTTTTGTCGACCTTTAGTCGTTTCTGGTAGTATTGCGTGAAAAGTGGCTCCGAGCTCCCGTGCATTGGAGGTGTTACAATGGGTTCTGGTTGTAAAATTGTATGCAGGTGGTTTTTTTCTTGTGTACAGAGTGAAGAGAACTTCTTTTGTTGGTTGCATGTGTCAATTTTTTGGCGGCTTAACTGCACGGCTCGTGTGATGTAGTATAGTCTTTCGATAAGGTTCTCATGCATTTGTCGTGTAAGTACGTAGTTCGGCATGGGGTTGGGCGTTAGTGCTGCAGGAGAGCAGTTTTGGCGATGTGTGGGTGTTGCGCTTTGCTTTTTGAGGGTGCGAGTGTGCGAACATGATTGCGAGCACGGGCGACATTGTCGGTGCGGTGATGCCGTGACCTCGTGCTCGCGACGCGAAATATTTAAAAAATACGGTGAAGATGATGTTGCGTGAGCGCCGCTGCTGAAGAAACGGCGCTCGTCTGCATGTTTGTCGCTGCTGTTTTCCCCGCCGACGACGAGCAGTCTAAGAGCTGGAATGGTGCGGAAAGGCAGGCGTCGATGTACGCGCCGCTGGCTGTACGCCGTCTGTATCCGCTTGCTGCTTGTGGTGTCACAGATGGCCAAACCGATACGGGGATGGCATGGTGAGCACTCAAATTCAAGCACGCGCCACAACTGCGAAGCGAGCGAAAATAGAAATACTTTCAGTTCATTTGAAGGCACAGCGGCCGCACCACCCACGAGAACTAGGGAGGGAGTGTCATCGATAGTGACTGCCTCAAGGGCGGCAAGGTGCATCGGGGGAGGAGCTGTGACGCCCTTGTATGACAGACGTTTCCATGCGTGGGTAACAAGGTCCAACTGGTGCAGATCGCCCAGCAACATTCGCCCCGCGGACACTCCACCATACATAAACATTGCAGCTCCTTTTGTAGCAGTCGCGTGCCCGTAGCGTGGCTCCGGGCGGGCAGATCCACCACACACTTTGGTCGTCCATGTTCGCAGCGGTAGATCAAAAACAAGAAGCTCGCAGCAGCTGCAGATGATTTCAACCCAAATTTGGTCTTTTCTTTCGGCTCCCTTATCCATTAGCATCTGCTGCCCTTGTGTGCCTTCTTCGTGGCCGCCCACACCTCGTTTACACCACAGCCCTTTACCACCCACAATATACATACGGTTGTCGTAAAATGTCGCAGAGTGCCTCCAACGTGGTGTGATGACGGACGAATTTGTAGTTGTGTCAGTGGTGGCTATGGTCGTGTATGTCCTTGTAGAATCAATTGTGTCAATGCACTCCGCAGTCCCATCGAGAAGATGAATGCACCACACATCTCTCAGGTATCCTATACAGGCGTGAGAGCTACGTTTCCATGGAATTGAGTTTGAGTCGCGAGTCTGATGCGATCTGCCCTTGCCCCACATAATCGGAGGCTCTATCCCACCAACGCCGATCCCGCCGTACACGTAGACGACATCCGTTGTCGGACAGTATACTGCCGTGTGTCCCTGCCGCTCTGCTAATTTCGCACCGGGATTGCAATATTGAAACGAGCTCCGGTTGGACTTTACCCGCAGCGTGAGAGGGATCCATGTACTGTCACTGAAATAGTAGTAGTATACCGTGGCCATGGTGTGCATTGGAGTTCCACCAATGAGAAGCACCCGGTCGTCACCACAGCGGGTCAACGTGTGGTAGCTTACATCGAGTTGAAAGTCACCCGCTGCCACCGCTTGCATCACGAAAGGAGCGACAGAGAGACATGACCCCTCCTCCTCTTCTTTTTCCTCCTCACGAACCTGGCGGCACCAGCGTCCTTCCCTCTCCATGTGGTGCTGCGTCTCTTCGTTTCTTCCAACACCCGGTGATCCATGAAACCATTCAATAACGGTTAGGTTGGGGTCCGAGACGTCTGTGCCGCGGCCAACACGACCGTCCAAGATGATGCTACGTACACATCGTTCACTTAAGCAGAGAGATAACCGAGTTTGCATGGTGCAGGCTTCTCCGAAGAGAAATATTGTCCACTGTGAGAAAGAGTCTGCACGCAACAAAAGTGTGGCGGCACGCACAATGATGTTGGTACTATCAGCGCTGCAAAGGGAAGGGCGACCGGTGCTGTCCACCTTACATGAGGAAGGGTATAGTCGTTCACGACCCCGTCGAAAGTATTTGTTTCCAGCCGTCAAGTTCCTAACTACAGGCTGCTGTGGCACCTTCACTAGCTTCTCGTGGTTGACCGGTGTGCTTGTGACGAGCAGCACGTGGTCTGTATCCAACGGGTGAATGACGCACGCGAGCCGAAGAGCCCAAAGGCTCGGTGGCGGCTGGTACGAGGCGAGAATTGATGGAAGAGCACCCGATGGTGCCTTAACCCACTCTGCTTGGAGCTGCAGCACCTGCTCCTCGTTGATACGCGCTGTTCCCGCAACGGAGCCCAAGGCCACGAGGGATGGACTCAAATCCACGGTAAAAAAGTTCTCAGAGTTGGCAATGATATCTGCGTGGAGAAGCCCCGCTTCCGTCTTACTACGATACAGCATCCTCCGGAGTTTCCGTAGCGAACTCCAAACAGCCCGCCGCAAATCACGGTCGCCACCACCACCACCGTCATCACTCTTGTGAAACTCATCCGGCACGTTGGAGAGAATCGCGACAAACAACGTCAAATCATCCCCACATGACGGAAGAACGAACTCATTGTGCTGCTCTTGGGACACCAGAACCAAGGTGTGGGCGCGACGAAAAGCGTTTTTCCACCTCTTGTCATCGGTTTTATGACCAAACCACAGACAGAGAGCCATCGTTGACTCCGGGGTTTTTGGCACTGCAGATGCACCCGAGACGCACTGCCTTGGCATGACGCGCAGCGACCGAATACACAGCAGATTCTTATCACTGCCATGGGTTTTATGCTGCACCGCGCCCTGAAGGCACAACACGGCACAGGGGACAAAATCTTCAAGGACAGAGTCAATAGCCGCATGGAGATTAATGACCCGGGTGGTCTTTTCTTCTTGGCTTGGCATGACGTGAGCGGGGAGGAGGGCAACATGCCCCTCACCTAAACAACACGCATTCTGAATCCTCTCCGCATCATTCCATGTGGGGAATGCTAACACCTGGCAGCACAACACAAGAGTAGCGCCACTTTCATGGTCAGGATCACGTCCACAGCCCCCTGCAGTTACATGTTGCTCAAATAAAACACGGCTGTAAGGGAGATCAAGACTTGTTAATTCCTCCTGCGACACACCAGAGTGGAGCAATTCGGTGAGATCCACGACACGCGAAATGGTAGTCCCCGCCGCGCCGTCGTGGGTATCTGAAAGAATAATACGGAGTGCTTGGATTGCGTGGGCGTTACTTCGTGGCAGTAGTGAGACAAGACCCCGAAAGCTCGCTGCCGCAATGCGAAACGTGTAGCTATTCAGAGTTGTAGGGTTTACGACACCGTCGTGATGCGAGTTGTACCCGATACCCCAGCGGTACCGCATTTTCACTGGCATCATTCCACCAGCGTCATCTGTTAATGGCAGTGATACCAACACCCATTCGCCTGCACGGGCGTGTTTAATGAAAACGGAGCCGTGATACAACACCGACCGTGAGCCCATCCCAGCGTAGGCCACAACGGCAAAGGAGAGGTACGCAAGTGGGTGGTGAGTAGGGAAGATCACCGGCTGTGTCCAGTCGCTGCATGTGGACAAAACCGCATGACGACAAGATGCAGCCCCTCCTTCGGCTGGAAATGAAATGTCATGCTCATCAGAAGGACGGGCAAGCCACAACTCCATCAACACTTCGTCATCCACTGCCCTTTTTTTTTCCTCCTCTTTTTCTTCCTGCTGCTGGTGCTGTGAAATGCCCCCGTTGCCCACAATCGTATCCACACGCACCTCTAGCTTCGCTTGATTCATCCCATACTCCACCTCGTAGTTGAGGACAGCTTCACGGTACGCTGACACCGTCATGAGCGTGAAGGCAAGCTCCAAATTGTCTACACCACAACAGACGGTCTCCTGCGCCATGACTGTTTCTTCCAAATGCGGATGTAACACCCACCGCTTGTCGTGATCGCCGTCATTACACCCACCAACCCATTCGGATGGCATCGGCAGAGTTATGGTGCCCTCGCCAAGTGGGCACATACGCTCCTTCACGAGTATACCACTATTGGCCTTGTTTCGGACGATGCCGTATTCGCGTGGCGGCGAAGAGGATATGTCGGAAGGGGTGAGTATGTCTTCACTGTGTGCGGGATACCTCTCCAGCACACAACAGCGCACAGAGAACTCATTAGATGGTGGGAGAAGCAGGGGTTGACCCATCTTTGGAACCATCGCTGCAGTTTCGCGTGTAGAAGTCCTTTTGAGAATCGGGCACGGCGCCGATGGGGTGCCAGAGCCACATTCGAGAGACACTATGATTTCAACTATGCGTCGTGGTGCGGCGCTTCGGCGACGCAGTGATATAAGGGTCGGGATGAGTACTAAACTTTGCACGGACGCACCCGAAAAGAGGTTTAATGGCGTCGGTTGCAGGGATGCGGCTGCATGTGAGTCGCCAGCCGCATCCCTGACCTCTCCGCATGTCGGGTACCGCTGAAAGCCAGACTGATCTTGCAACAACGTCGTTTCTTCGGCTGCTACATATCCACATGGGGATCCGTTTCTCTTCTCATTGTTGCCAGAAACCACACGGTTTGGATTGTCTCTGTTTAACCCATAAACGCCAACTCTTGTGGGGGAATGTATGGACTGGTTTTTCATCTGTACGGAGATTCCCATTACTGTACCGCGTGCGGCAGTCAGTGAAACTTCCCCCCGTGTTTTTTTCATACCTCCCTTCGGCATCCGACTGGTGTGCTGCAGAGAACAGAAAAGCTTTACCTGAAAGAATACCCCACCGATATCATCAGCACGCAATATCATGGGCTCATTCAGCATCTGACGGGTGTCGAACCGCACAGCGGAACAACATCTACCGCTACTACTGTACTCAGAAGGCGACGGGGTGACAACCAACTCGTACGCACTATCATCATCGATGTTTCCAACACCAACGTCATCGCACGCACGCGAGAGGACTGCAGGCGTATGTGTTGGAACATTCACGTACTGCCACCTGCTGTGCGCCCCACCAAAGCGCACCGCGACAGTAGAGAGATGAGGGGCGCAGGAGAGAATATGAACACTGAGGGTGGCATGAGCCTTTGATGCCCCGCCTGACTTCATGGGGCCCTTTTCTTTTTGTAAAAAAAGAAAAATCTCCCCACTGTTTCCTTTTCGCTGATGTGCCTCTTGAGGCGCCACAACGCCTGCCTGCGTGCGTGCTGGAGCGAAGGTGCGGGGAAACAACAGGTCCACGCAGACCCCACTGTTGCTGCCGCTCGGACTGCGCTCTTCAGCCCCTTTCTCTTAGAGGCTGTGAAAAAAAAAAAAATGTTTCGTTTTTCCCTCTTTCTTTTTTTGCCTTCTTAGCAGCCTTTCTCGCTAATCCCCGTTTTATCACCGGCAAAAACTACAACTGCCGCCTCCAGAAGAAAAAAAAAATGAGGGGGTGGGGGTAAGACACGGAGTGAGAACTTTGACAGAATTAATAGATAAGAAAAAAAAAAACACTTCACAGAGAATGCAGTAAACACACACGCAATCTCATTGCATAAAATGGAGGTAAGGAAATATATACACCCGTTGCTGAGAACGGCAGTGCTAAATCACGTTGATTAGAGGTACCCCTCATTGAAGCCAATGGAGGGCTCTTGTTGCCCGATTTCCTGCCGCTGGTAGAATTGCTGAAGCGCCTTGTTTTCACGCCGCTCTCTCCCAAGCGTCGTCAGGCGGCCATGACCCGGCATCACGACAGTGTTGTCCGGCATGGATTCCAACAGCCGCAAACTCTCTGCGAGGCGGATACCCGTCGCCCAGGGCAAGTCAACACGACCCACCTTGTTGTAGAACAGCAGGTCCCCTGTGAAGAGGAGCCTCTCAGTGGGTATGTGCAGCATCATGTGACCCGGCGAGTGCCCGGGGGAGAAAATGTAGTACAGCAAGACACCGTTTCCAAAATCAATGAAGGATGTAGCCCGGTTAGTAGCACTTGAAAGCAGCACGTCATTCCTGCGAAGGTGCCGACTACTACTACTGCTGCTGCTGCTCCTGTCTCCGCCCGAGAAACCCGACACAATTGGGTCTGTCATGTGTCGTGGTGTGTACAGACTCCTTCGCATCATGGGGAGCACAAAGTGCATCTCTTCAAGCCGACCGTAACGCTCACAAGCACGACTAAAGTTTTGTACCCAACACTCTTCCGCAGGACACCACATGAGACCAATATCTCCACTGCCATCATCGTTCGCACCATTCTCACTGACACCATCAGCCTCATATGGCGCTTCTTGCTTTTCTTTGTGTTGTTGTTTCTGCTGCTGGTGGCGTCCGCATATGTTTAGAAAGGCATTTAGGTTGATGACGTTATCGACATGACAGTGTGTGAGAAATATGTGGGTTAGTGTCAGAGAGGATGCCGCAATGAAGGTGGCCCAGTCATCAGGCCAGTCATCTGCTGCATCGATCAACATGCACCGCTTCGTGGCCTTGTTGATCAACATGTACTGATTGCTGTCAAAGTTGTTGCAACGAGAACGCCCAGCCAGAATCACCTTGGGTGACTCATGTAGAACAGCTATGGACTTCGCCTCCAACCTCGTGATGCGTGGAACACCGGGAGGTGCACCCGCACTGCCCCACTTGCGGAGCCGTTCATTACGGTTCACCTGATTCGTCAGCGAGGTGAGGTTTGGCGTGTAGCCACAGCGCAAAGAGCGCGAGCAGCGCATTTCCCGCCCCTTCCTCCACCTTTCACACCCTTCATTCAGAGGACGGCAAAAAAAAAAAAAAGGCGAAGAAAAGTAATAAACTAAACCCCTCCAAACAAAAGCAACAGCGAAAAAACAAACAAACGTAGATCGGAGATGAGGAAAAAGAAACAAAAAAAAATGCCCAATGAAGGCGACATTGCGTGCATACGCATGCAGTGAAAGAGAAACTCCAGCAGTAAAAGTGTTGTGACGGGGTGTGTGGGAAAAGCATCCGAAAAACGAATGAATGAATGCACACACACATATATATATATATATATATATATTAAAGAGAGAAAAGTGGCGATGAGGGTCTCCGACATTCTGCAAGACGGACTGCGAAGGCGGGGTGCCGACGTGTTTTCCTTCTCAGTCCCCCCTCCCACATGCATCTTCACTCTTCCTCCGCCCACAAATAAACATTCGTACCACCTCCTCCCATTCCAATCACCACCATTCTTTTTCTCTCGCTCTTGGGTTAGGTATGAATATACGTACATGTATGCGTTCACGCATGCAACCGTACCCCCCCCCCCCTCACCATTTCCTGCTTTACGCACATGTTCCTCATTTGCCGCCTGACCGTATCCTTTGATGGCGTTTGTTGTATGTGTAGGTGTGCTATGGCGTCAGTTGCAAGATCCGTCTCTGTTGTCTATTTTCTTGTTCTTTTCGTTTTTTTTTTTTTGTTTCCGTTCGTTACTTCCAAGTCTCAAAAACAAACAAACAAAAAAAACACGTCATGTCACCTTGTGCTTGTTCCCTTCCCCACTAGGCCAGTTTGCCTTTCTGCTTTTATTTACCCATACACACACACAGAGAGAGATCTCTATAGATGAATAAATAAATGTATATATATATATATATATATATATATATTTATAGGTATATGCATGCGTGTGCAACTTCATTGTTTGTTTGCTACTATTGCCTTTGGTTTCGCTTCTTCATGCGACGGATCTCGGTTCCCCACTTACTTACACGCACAAGAAAGAGGTATCCGCCTAGAAATTACGAAACCTGTAGCAAATCACGGGAATATCCGCATCGACATCGCCAATGCTACCCGTTGCAACAAGGCAGCAGCAATTCTCCCCATCCCGCAATTTCTCACCCTTTTTGCGGATGACATCCGAAACCGGAGATTTACGGTCCGCCATGTTGCCAAACTGTGAATATATCATCTTTCCACTCGCAAGTGCGATTATAAAAATTTCCACCTGGTAGCGCTGCTCCAACAGGGAGACCAACTCTTGCACTGTCAAATCACGTCCCTCGTTCACATCTATACGGTCCCAGATGCTCCAGCGAACAGACGTTCCGTCCGGCAGCGTGTAGGATGTGGTGGGGCGGCGAATGGGGTCTGAGAATGCGAAGAATGGCAGCGCAACGTTGACAAAGGCGTTGCGATAAATGGTAAGATACTCTTCTCTTTCCACCTCTGTAGGCACCGGGCAGGCAACGTCCCTGTCCGCCCCTCGCCGCTGGGCAAGAAGAAGATACTTCAGCACCTCCATCCCGACCAGCCCTGTCACGAGCGCCGTAGTTGTCACCATCGCTGGAATAATTTTCCCTGCAATACGTTTCGTGTAGTTAACATCCGCAGGTGGGATTCCGTAGGCGAGTGCGCGAAGGTTAGAGCAGCAGGTGATGTATTCCACATGATGGTTTGTCGGGTCATCCTTTTCAAACATCTGCGGAAGCATGCGTTTACCGACGAACATGCCTTCTGACGGCAGATCCTGCAGCGTGATGTCGCCCGCGAGCTGCGCTGCTGCCAAATCTTTCGTGTCTGCCTCACTGGTGGCGAAAACAGCTTCGCGGGGAACATATTTTGGAACGGCTGTCTGCTCCGACACACGAGCCACCTCCTCCTTTGATAGCGTGAAAGGTGGCAGATTGTACACACGGGCGAGCAGATGGGCGCAGTGGTAGACAAACGACACGGCCAATTCCGAGTCGGTGCTGAACTTCTGCGGGGTCGGTGGCTTCTTCGCGCCACTCCAGAAGAGCTCCCCCTTCTCGTTGCGTTTATCAAGGGGAATGTTGTCGAGCAGCTGCTGGAACGAGTGGTTAAACTGCTCCTGGAATAGTCTTCGCGCAATACGCACACAGTCTTCGGCACCAGCCGGCCACTGCAAAAGGGCATCACGCACCCCTTTCAACACAATCGTTTTTGTAGAAGGGTCACGTTCCAAATTCTCTGCAAAGAGAGTGGGATTCTCCAAGCACGCATTGACATCATTTGGTACACCAGAAAAAAGCGCGTCAAAGTTGTCTCGCGCCCACTGGATTGTGTGTTCAATGGCATTAGGAAAGTTCTTTAGTGTGCAGAGGGGAATCGCCTTTTCGGGTGGGTCGTAGCTATTGCTGTAGCTCTCCGTACAGTGCGGGATGACACACTGCACGTTGCACTTGGTGCCAAGCGTACCGCTCTCGAAGAGGGGCTTCTTGTGGAAGAGACAGCGGTCGTCAACATATTTGCGGCTCTCCACGTTGTCCAGGGCGTTCAACACAACGTCATGAGACTCCCAAAACACCTCGTTGAAGATGTTCTCCGTCTCTGGAGCAACTTTCTCCACAAATGACGTCACCTGTAGGTCGCTGTTGATGCCACGCGCCGCCTCACTCGCCACCTTAGACTTGTGCTGTCCGATATGATTGTTGCGGAAGAGAAACTGCCGTGAGAGGTTACTCATTTCAATTGTGTCCATGTCCGTCACGGAAACGCCACCAAAACCCATGCACGCGAGGTTCTTGATCAGCTCACAACCCAATGCACCAGCGCCAACAATAAAACCGCGCCGTGTCGAAAGATATGACTGAAAGTTTGAACCAAGGACGGCAATCTGCCCGTCATAGCGACTGCCACTAGGCGACGAGCGCAGCGCTGCTTCGCTCACTTCACCACGTGCGGCGAGAACTTCACGAGCATCGTAGTACAGCCACTGATGTAGAGGTGTGAACTTGCCACTACACACCTTCAACACCTCCTGCGAGGCGATACCACCAATAAGGCATGTCATGGGATTGAGACTGCCATGAATGACGGAAAGAACGCTCTTGGCCGTTTCCACATCGAGGGGTCCACCGGCGTTACCACAGCAGTAGGCATCCGCCGCTTTCAACACGGTTTCTACCTCACTTGGTGTGGCTGGCAGGGTGCCGTGTCTATGCAGCGCACGGAACACAGCATGCAATGTGGCTGGCGCCGCCATCTTATTTTCACTATCGAAGATGGTGACAAACTCCGGATCCGCAACGCTCAACGACAAGTCCTTAAATCCCATGAGCAGCTTCCGCTTTGTGGTGTGCAGGTAGGAGCCGAATCCGGTGTTAATCGTGCTGTCCCCCACCACAGTGGCAAAATCCTTGAGTCGCAGGATGAACGGCGAGATGACTTCCTCCACCTCAAAGAGTCGAAGGGATGACGACGACGAGGCTGCAGATGTGGCGGCGTCGTTTTCATCGCTTATGCGACCCCCGTGAAGCAACGAAGGGTCAACAGCGGAATTGAGAGCCGTAGGTGATGCAACCCCGGTGAAGAAGATTCGGCTGCCCACCTCGCACTCATGTTTCTTGTCCTCGTGCAGTGTAATGATTCCATCGCGCGAGATGCTCGTCACGACGCATGTGACCGTCTCCTCCCCGTCGGTATCAAGTACTTGAAACGACGGCCCTGCATCGACGAAGACACAACCTACAATACCGCGATTCTCGCACGCCACAAACTTTACGCCATGCTTTCGTGCCAATGCGTTCTCCGCAACAAGAGCTGTTGTGCGCTGGTTGACAAACACCACCACATGCACTGTGGGAAGGACTTCGTGGAGCGGTAGTGTCACGGCAGTGACACTGACGAAGCGATTGAGTTCCTGTGCTTTCCTTGCTACCACATCTGCGCGTGGGCTGCCAATGTCTTTAGGACTCAAGAAAAAATTGGTGCCTAAATCCTGCAGCAACGCGGCACCATCGTCCATGACTTTGATGGAACGCACACCAGTGAGGGCGAGATTTTTGACGATTTCTGCGCCAAGCCCGCAGGCACCCACAACGAGAACGTCTGTGCTGCCATATTTGGCCTGCGTTTCAGCCCCCACGACGTACTCCTGCCGGTTGTACAGCTGCCGCTTCTGCTCGTTGCTGGCCATGTGATGCGATGGCTGTGACAAATGATAATGTGTGCGTGTTTCCCTCTGTGCCTACACAACTGCCTATTCTCCAGCTCCCTTTTCTTACCTTTTTGCCTTCCTCTTTTTGTTGGTTTTTTTATTCTTCTGTTTCTTTGCGTTTTTTTTTTTTGGATGTGATGTGGTATGGAGGTATTTCGTTCCGCGCTCCCCCCTCCTCCCTCACTGCCTGCGTCTGTGGTCTTCTCTTGCCTACTCTTTTCTGGATCCTTCTCCCTACGCGCCGTGTATTGTCGTTAGTACTCACTGCAATACGGTCTACCGCCCGAAGTCCAATGGGGTTTGCCGGATGTTGACGCAGCGTCGACGACGGAAAGAACAGAAAATAACCCCCCCCCCCAAAAAAAAGGGAAAAAAAGGCACAACTAATGAGGCAATATGGGTTTTCAACATAATCAGCAGCGTCAGGAATGTGGATGCAATGCAACGTGGTCTCTCATTCAAAAGATGCCTGCACTATCGTACATGCACACGTCTTTTTTTTTTCTTTTTGCTTCGTCCTCCTTCTTTCACACATCTCTTGCGCTTCAGGACTTTCACATCTACCCGCAGTCCATTTCACAGCCCCCCCCCCCCCTCCCCACGGAGCAGTGAAAAACAACAGCGAATGCATTAGGCGGGTGTGTTCACCAACAGGGAGGAGGTGCTGGGGAAATGCTACAAAATACATCAGGAGTGAAAAAGGGAGGGTTGTAGTAACGACAGTGAAGGTCTCACTATGTGCAAGTGCGGAGGGGCTGGAAAAACATGTAGGCCACTTGAAGACAAGCTGCTGCCGTTGATGGTGATGGTGGAATGAGGCGCAACGCATCAAACCCGACCCCAAATAATAGAGAAGAAAAATATGTAAACAAAAAAAAAAAGAACAAAAAACAAAATGAGTGAGGAAGAGGTGCGAAAAACAAACTCTACTTTTTAGAAGCAGTGAATTTCAAAGAAAATGGGGAAAAAAACACCCAAAAAAATTTTAAAAAAGGGTATAATTGCCCCCCCCCCCCACAACACACACACACACATGTAATTTCAGCCTGTTCTCTCACACCTCACACATTGCTATACCGTCTCAACGACCAACCAATCCAGAACAACCCTCCCCCCCATTCAGTTCATTTTGCTTCGCCTCTCATTTTTTTTTTCCTGTTTTTGCCTTGGAAGCAGTGGGGGGGGGGTTTGAGAGACCCCCAGCAGTCGTCGACTGCTCTACCAACGATTCGTTACATCGGGGATGTGTTTGTGTGCGTGTCCGCGCATGAAGGCGGTCCCCTGGTTGTGTTTTCGTCCAGGACGGAGTCTTTCTGCACGGGGAGTCGATTCGGAGTGCCGCACTGCTTTGTGCACACACAAACAAACGCACCCACCGGCGCAGAATGAAAGGAGGAGGGGTACAAAATATAAAAAAAACAAAACGAAGATGAACCACAAACGAACTTCAACAGCAGAAATAGGTACAGCTGCGTAGTGGTGGTGGTCTGCTCCAGTGCCCCCCCCTGTTCATGTCTTTTGGCTGTTACGTAACACTCTACTTGCAACATTTCGTTTTCTTCCATGTCTTTTTTTTTTTGTTTTTCTTCTTCGTTGTGTTTCTTAAATTTTTCTACTATTTTTAGATTCTACCCACCCATGCACACACAAAAATTTGCCCGCCTCTCTTCTTCCAATCACCACTTCTTTTTCTTGATCATCACTTCTCTCTTCAGAGCATCACGTTTCTCTTTCAGTTCGCCAAGCTTTTGCTGCAGGGTCTCATATTGGATACGGAGCTGCACGGCGTCTTTCTCATCCTGCTTCATTTTCACCCGCCACTCCTCCCGCTTACTCTCCTTGATCTTCGCCTCCATCATGTCAGCCTTTTCGTTGATCTCCTTGGCCTCCTGCGCGGCGATGGCCTTCCGCTGCAGTGCCTCATTCTTCCGTACCTCCGCTGCCTCGGAACTCTTCCTCAAGATATCATCAGCATTAATTTCCGCCAATAAATTTTTGTACTCCGCTGAAACGGAGTTAAACTGCAAGTTGAACTCGTTGCTAGTGGCTTCATTCTCCGCAATCTTCGCATGAATCTTCGCTTCGTTCTCCTTCTCCTCCTGTAGCTTCTGCCGCATTCCCACCACCATCTCTTCCGAAGAAGTAATCCTCCCGCGGGTGTCTTCCAAAATCTTTTCTTTTGCTTGATGCTGTTTAAGCAGTTTGGAATGGATATCCCCAAGCGCTTTCATCTTCTTCTTCCACACGGCGCGGCACAACACCCGATAAAGTGTAATGCCGTGACGCCGCAACACTATATCCTGCGTTGTTTCCTTTGTTTTTTGCATCTGGAGCTTCAGGGACTGCGCCTCCCTATCAAGTCGCTCCGCGAGCTCTTGTTTCTGTTTCAGCGCCTCATGGAGGGAATCCATGTTTTGCCGCTGAATGCGCACTGCGTTATGAAGTTCACCTGCCTTATTTGACATACCACCCGTCACTGTTGTTTGCGCGTCGTTCACCTTTACCAATGTCACAAGGTTTCGAGCCTTACTACTCCACTGCAGTGTCGCAAGTGTGTCGGCATAATTCTTGACTAGTGGACTGAGCGTCGCCACCATCGTGGTGCGGGCGTTTCCACCAATGCTGTCGCTTAAAAGCCACGTGAGCACGCTATCACGGAATGGCACTTGTGGCAATACACGCTCTTGGTAGAACCCCCCTGTAATCTCGGCTTTGGCCTGTTCCATTAAGATATTCTGACGCTCCGTCAGGTTATCAATCACCCTGCGCAACGCCAGAAGCGATGTGTTGATTGCTGCCGATTCCTTCACATATTCCTGAAACCCTCCACGCTCAGACCCCGCCAAGTCCACAAGATTAATGCGACCCGCCTGACAACGCACAGTCGGTCGTGAATAGCGGTCCTTTGCTGGTATTGTCTGCTCTTGAATAACCGTCAGCTGAAAGATGGCGTGGCTGCGGCTAGACTGGTTGTGCACAGCCGTTGCGCACGTAGTGCGATGCTGTGAGCCGCGCTCCAAAAGCAAGCAGCACTGAGCCCAATTCTCTACCTGATACTTTGTAACACCCTCCACAAAAGGACCGCTGTATGGGTCCTGACGGATACGGGCATCCTGAAGTTTTTCACTACCTTTTGAGTTCTTTAGCGCAGGGTCAAGCAGATCACGGACACGCTCCATGTAAATCTCCACAAAACTCACTTCCACCCGGAATTTAGTGCGGTCACGTGCTTCCTTCTTTGCCTCCTCCGACTGCTTCTCGGCGAGAATTGCAAAGAGGTCATTTGACATACGCGGAATAATGCCTTCCTCACCTTCACCTCCACATGAGGTATTGGGCTCATAGTTACCCATCATTGTGTATGTCTTCCCACTCCCAGTATGCCCGTAGGTGAGGATGCAACTGTTAAACCCGTCAAACGCGTGCGGCACGAGATCTTTCCCGATCAAATCGTACACGTCTTTTTGTGTTGCATAGGTACTGCGTTTCGTATCTCGGAAGGTATGCACGATGCGATGCTCCGGTGGGATTGACCAAAGGCTGGAGTCAAACTCGTATTGTGCCTTTGGAGCCCATCCATCCTTGGGGTCTAGAAGCACCGTCTTATTGTCCGTCATCTCCACCACGGAGCGACGCTCCTGCCCTTCCATCTCCGCGAGTTCCTCTGCGATGAATGGACGCACACGAGAGCAGACCTTAAACCGTGTAATTTCGGTTGCGCGTGCGCGAAACGCCGCTGATGTCTCGTTGGCGTCATCCATGACAATGTTTCGGCCGTAGTTGTTCGCATTAGGAGACTGTACAAGGTTATTGCCTTTCTGATGGCTTTGAGGCGTCGACAGATTAGATGCCTGTTGCTTCCTTGTCGGTGAAGCGCCACTCACCCGATTGGGGGAGGAAATCAACTTTGGCTCTTTGATCGTCATCGTAAACAATTCAGATTTCCCCTCTCTCTTTGCCTTCCTTGTGTGTATTGTAAATTGCAGTGCCCCCTCGTTCTTTCGCCGTCCGATTCCTCTGAGAATAAAACAAAAATAAAAATCAAATCACAATAACAAACACGTGATTTTCTAAATGCACTTCTCTCTCTTTCGGTCTTCCGCCTTTTATTGATCTCGTTGCTTTATTTTTGTCCCTTTCCTCGCGTCGCTCGGCCTTGATTGTCCCTCGAAGGTTCCCTATGTTTTTCTCTTGACTCAATTGCCGCTGCTCTTCTTCTTGCCCTGGCCTATTTAATATTTGTGTGTGTGTGCCTGTGTTTCGCCCACTTTACTTTTATCTTTCACTCACCACCTTCAAGAAATATATATATATATATATATATATATATATTTATATATGTATGTACGTGTATGTATATGTATGATGTGTACGCAGTCTTTGCTTCTCGGGGAGGAGAGACTGTAGCCCTTGCTTCGTTCGGAAGCGGAGAAAAAAAGAGACAAGCGCCCCAGGCAGCGTGAGAGTGCAGAGAGACACAATGAAACAACAGAGTAACAAGAGGAGCAGCAGTAATAACACTTCTCTTCTCTTTTTCTTCTTGTGGATGCAGCACCGCTCCCAAAAACTTTACATACCACTGCTCGTGCTGACGATCATGTGATGACGGGAAGGGGGAGGGGTATGCCATCACCACTTGCTCTAAGCACTCACCGCCACTGCATATCACGTTACAACACTTCACATCACTTCTTTTTCTTCGGCGGAGCAATGTCCACAGCGGCGTCCACCTCAATGTCATCCGTGTTCTGAATCACATGAATATCACCTCTGCGGGCATTCATGGTGATGTCCAGAAGCGGAAGATCACACGCCGCCTCAATCGTGCAGCGGCAATTATCCCATGCGGCGCACAGGCGGTCCACAGTGTCCCCTACAAGCCGCCGCATCCCAGTAAAGATGCATGTATCGTACTCCTGACGCACGGACTGGTCAGTGAGAGCATCAGCGATCGGAACTAACTCCACTGCTGACGAAGACTCATCCACAGTCCCTGACCGTCGAAGTGTAGAATCGAGCACAGCAGCACTGCCGCGCCCCTTGCTAACCGACCTGCTGTGGGATCTCCCTGCAGCACCCGAAGCCACATTGCCACCCGCTCCCTTGCGGCCCAATCCAACACCAGCAGTAGAGACACCAGAGCGGGAGCCCGCTGGCGTCTCTGTTACTGTCGGAGCGCGCGGCACTCGCAAACCGAGGGCAAGTGCAACGCTTTCTTCTAGCACCCCCATACGCTGCGCAAGCGCTGAAAAGGCGGTCACTCCCGCGACCCGCCGAAGGAGGAGATCAAGTGACTCAGAGTCCCGCTCACTCATCTTCGCTGCACAGAGCAGGGTATCGAGGCCCTCACGCAGCGTGTTTCGTGTGGGGGCGTCACGCAGCCTGCAAATCCCATATCGCAATGTCTGTACTGATCCATCCCATTCTTGAAGATGCAGCGGCTGTCCAAGTGCGCACATTGTCTGCAGGAGATTTTGATACAACATGCTCATCCTTTCGTAAACCGCACGGTTGAATGGTAGGCGCAGCACGGAATAGTTTGACTGGAGCCACGCCTTGCGCCACTTTGCCACCATTGACTCCTCCCTCTTCTTCATAGCCTCGGCGGCGGCAATACACTCATCAGTTGCCTTTGCAATCTCGACAGCCTCGTACACATTCCCGTTCGCCACCAATGCGTTTATCGACACACGCTGCACATCAGTGGCCGCCTTCGCCTCAAGTGCGTCCATGACGGGCTGCGAAATAGTTCTGAGTGACGACCCGAGATCATACACAATAGCGCACATCTCCAAAATAACATGAGGGGATATAACAGGTATCATGAGCAATTCGTAATACATCATGAATCGCCCGGTGAAGCTGGCACGGACAGCAAATGGGAGCGTCACCTCATCCTCGGGAAGTACGACACCATCGGACTCCGCGGAGAGGTAAAAAAACGATTTAGACTCTGCGGAATTCACCGCCAGTGAACGGAGCGAGACGCCTTTCTGGCGCACCACCCTGTCCCCCCGAGAGCTGAGCGATCCTTGTGATTGATACACCTCCTCAGTTGCGCTCGAGCGGGCGACACAACTGAAATCCATAATATCTTTTGCTTGACTTTTGTCACTCAAACGCATGCACTCATCGACCCTTCCCTCTTGCACCTCATCCAGCTTGGAGGCATTTTTTACATTCTTCTCATGAGCATCATCATAATCGTCATCATCCACATCCAGTGCGGTTCTAGGCTGAATTGGTGCCAAGCTGTAGTACACCGTCGTCGTGCCGGTGTTTTTGAGGGTCACAGTACCATGAGCGAGTTCACCGGGGCGCGTGAGAAAAAGAACACGTGTCGTAGATATTTCGATGGAGGGTCCTCTCCCGTTTTCTTCATCTGCACCTGCTCCGAGGGATGCGAGTGTGGAGAAGCCCAAGATATCATCCTGCAGGAGCGTACTGTACGGACTGTTGGATTGAGTCTTCGTTCTGCCCTGTTGCTGCTCCAGCTGTTGTTGTTGTGGTGATGGTGGTGATGGTGATGGTGGCGGAGGTATGTGCAGGACAGGCGGTGCAGGTTTCCTTGCCGCCTTCATGTCCTCCTGTTTTGTTGTCCACGGCGGCGGCTGACCACAGAGTTCCAGATAGGCGCGTGGTACCATAAAATGTGACATGTCTCGCTCAACCAGCGGCATAAACCTCTGCAACCTCTCCCTGTAGTAGTCCCCATTGTGAAACGAAAGGGGTATACTCTCAATATATTCCTGCTGTGTCACCTCAGCTTCCCCAAACTCCTTTGTGGTGCGGCTTGGGAACACAATGCGGGTGTTTATCATGCGTTCCGCATCGCGTCGTCGTTCGTCCGTCACCTTACTGTACAATGCGTAGGGGAAGGTTGTCCTGCCGAGCTTCAGGTAGCGAACAGCATCCCCATCCCCAGTCGTGCGCAAAGTGCTTTCCCAAGTGTTAATGCCGCAAAAGACATCCGGCACTGTTGCGTTGGTAACCACCCCAAGCTCCTCTTCACGCAGCCGGGTGCGGTAGACACCCTGCGTCATGGTCATGCATGCCTCACGCGCCTTGCCGTTCTTGGCACAACGACGGCGAATGTTCTCCCCCACAGTTGCCCAGAGATGCTGTTGCTTCTCCCATCTACGCATCGTCTTGGCCTGCAGGTCGCGTTCACCAAACGGATTGGCAGTTGCCTTCCGCGGTGAGGGGTTGTTTGTGCATGTCGCCGAGAACGCAGGCATCTCTGCCACTATCACACAGCCCACCTTTCCACTCTTTTCTTTCGCTTTCTTAACGCTCTGTTGCCCCCTTCTGCCGGTGCAAGAGGTGGAAGAAAAGGGAGGCAAACAAACAAACAACAACAACAACAGAAAAAAAAAGCACAAGAAATGGGAAGACAACACACACACGCACAAGAAAAAAAAAAACAGCAACAACGAAATAGAAAGATGAGTAGAGAGAGAGAGGGGTAGAGAAAACGAATCACAGGCAAATACGCACACATAGATCTAACACAGGCACGCAACCAAAAAAAAAAAAAACAATATAAACTGAGAGAGAAAGCAGAGGACATCCTCCAGCTTTGATGGAAAGAGGCAGGCTACCATCATCAACAAGAGTCACAACGGCAAAGTCATGCAGGTGAGTGGAGAGATGTTGCGCACCAGCAACACCAAATGGTCACATCACGCTATACATCTCAAAACGAGAAAAAAAAAGACACATAAGATATCTGTTCCAATTCAAACCGCTCCCCCCCTTTTTTTTTTCGTTTTTCTTTGGTTTGCCTCTTTTCAGCGCCAAGTTCATTCATTCAGTGGCTCTACAGATTTTCTGGCCTGCATACTGTGGGCCACCCCCCCCCCCCTTTGGCACTCCACTGGTGCCGATGCAGTGTCCAACTGCATCGTAGATCTCCAGAATGTTTCCGGAGTGGACTGCCCACTTCCTCTCCGAAATCATATGAAGCACATACTGTGAGCGTGCTGTATGATGCTGAATAAACTGGAGGCACATGTGTATCCTGGGATAAACATGCATATACAAGTCATTCAGCAGGCACCGGCGCTGCACTGCCTTCGTCGGACACAATTGAAGACATTGACCGAGGTTTCTCGTCTGCTCCTCCACAGCCTGCAATGCCTGCGCAAGCTCAGTAGTAATGTTTTCGTACGATACGTAAAATAGAAGGATGTCAGACCGCTGCACGTCTTCCACACACCAGCGGCGAGAGGGCTCCACTTTCTCCGGGGGAGCCCACGGGTTAGGCTCCTTTCCTGAGCGGGCCCCTGGTCTTGCAACAGCAGCGACTCCTGTTGTTGTTGTTGCCGCTGCTGCTGAGGACGACGACGACCTTGACAAGTTTGCGAATTGAGACTTCTCCTTCATGTGAGAGTGCCGGTAGCGATGAGCCAGTCGCAATATCACACGGATACTGTCAAGGTAAAATGTGCCTCCCAATTGTTCGGCGCGCTGAACCACAACACACTGGAGTGGAGGCGGGCAGATGGTAGTGCAGTTTCTGCCAGCACGATGACGATGATGGCTATGGGTCTTCTGACTTGGGCACATCAAAGTTGATACATGACGCACAGCAGAGGCATCTTCAGCCACTCTCCCAAGTTGCTCTCCGCAAAGTATCGATGTCGCTCCCGCTGTTCCTCTAAACAACCGGGTGAGGGAAAGTAGGAGGAAGCTGCGCCACTGGCTGCTAGAGCACAGGGAGAGCATTTCTTGGTTTTCACTGCCCACGTGTCGCCGTACTACCGCCAGATTGCCCCTATAGTCTTCCTTATCTTCTTCCTCCCCCTCCTGCTGGTCCGATTCACTGGCAGATTCCATAAGGTTTACACCAGACTGGGAGGTAGCAAAACAATACTTCCCTCTGCGCGGGACTTTCACCAGTGGGTACCGCACAAAATACGAATCGTCCTCATTGGCAATGATACACTTGGCACACTTTACGACCTCCGCCTGTGTGAGAGGTGAAAGCCGGTGAAGGATCAACCGGCGCATTTCCAGACGTGTCTCCCGTGACCCCAAGCCATAACATATCCCTAATGTACACACAACGTCAGTTACAACTTGAGAAGCCGCATCAGCCAATTCAGGTTTGTCTTCGGGCTCCGCGGTTTCCCGTTTAGGAGGTAGTAGAGCTGTTGATATAACCTGCATTAGGGAGAACATCACATTTGGGTTTGAGGCCATAAAACTACTGGTAACGGCAGGGTTGACGAGGGCAAACCACCTCCAGCAGAGAGCAGCAGTTGCCGCACGTTTCACCATATTCGATGGTCCGAGTACCATGTTGGCAAGCCGTTCACCAATTTGTGTCCTGGAGAGGATGTCAGAGACTAGCCCAGCGCACTGCGTCATGTGCCACTCCATAACAGAAATGAGCCAGTAAGAACCCAATTCCACTAATTCCTCCCAATGACTACACAGGAGCTTCTCCATCACGTGTGGTGTGGAAGGATACTCTTGCAGCACAGTAAAAGCCGCAGCACAACACGTAAGGCGCACGACAAGGCGCAGGAAGACGCATAGCGCAGTCACTGTCGTGTCGGGGGAAATTTCGCCGTGACTTCCTCCGTCACGCATGCTGCTAAAGATGTAGAGTACTGCAGCGTGGTAAACCTTGTACCCTACAAGTGCTTCTGCAGCACCATCTATAGCACTAAGGGAGTATAAAATGTTGGCCACGTCACACGCCTGGACTGGTGTTGCCTTGGGAAGGTGTCGCACAATAATCTGAATAAGTTTTGCGTGTTTGAGCATATTAGCTGCAGTTGACTTGGAAACGATGACCATTGTCAGAAGCAGCTCTAATGCGCCGCCAATGATGGCGCGACGGGTATCAGAAACTGTGCTGCAATGTACCTCTTTTCGCATACCCCTATGTCTACCCAAACTTTTCTCTAGTTCCTCCTCATCGCCAATGACGACGGATATCGTGACTTCTAGTGCACGGAGAGCGTTGTGTTCCACCACCAAAAAATCGTGTAGCAAAACAGCCACCGCCTTTCGACCCCACACCGCGACGAGTGAGCTGATAATTGCCTGAATAGCCTTTAGAGCAATCGCCTGCGTCCGCTCACTTGGGATGGGTGCCACAGCGAAGGCCAGGAGATACGGCAACACACCTTCAATGTCGGACAAAATGGTGTTCCTGTGCTCCGGTAACGACTCCAGCAGACGCAACAAGTCCCGTTCAGCCGTGACAGGAATGTGACCTAAACAGATGTTCTGCTGCAGGAGACTCCATTGGGCCCGCAGCGCGTGAGTAAACGAGACTGATAGCGTCTTGGGGGAGGTGGACATCACCTCTTCTCGCTGCCGTGATACCGGTGAGGATGCATCGATAGCAGAACGGACAGCTTGCACGCCCTGAGTTTTTCTGGCCAGCAAAACCCCTTTGGTTGCCCCTTGCGTGTCGTCCCTTCTCGCGCCAATGCGAGCCGACATGCAACTGCTGCCACGAGTCCGTCCCCGCCTTTCTCTCTCTCTCTCTCTTCACTTAAGGAAAAAAAAAAAAAGATAACGCATCATTTTCAGGAGTAGGAGAAAATTCAAGTAAAAGTGGGTGTGCTACACCCAAACTACGTATGCGCGGGTGGAAACAAGGAGAATGAAAGAAAGGCGTACAGCGTAAAAAAAAAAAAAGTATCGTGCGTTTTTATAGGAAATGGTGCGAGCGGCAGCGGCGTGTGATCTCCATCCAGCCACCCCCATAAACACACACACACACACACACACACGCTTGCTTTCATCCTCCCTTATTTTATGCGTTTAGGTGAATTGTTGCATGAGTGCAACGCATTCTAGTGCCACACGCTTTCCCTCTCTCTTTTTTTTTGTTTTTAATTTATTCCTTTGCATTAGGGAAGGCTTGGGAAATTTCGAACGTATGCGTAGGTAGGGCTCTCTCTTTCCCACCTGCGCCTTCTTCCTCATCATCCACTGTCAGCATGAACGATAACACGCCACACAAACGTATATTCCTTCTCCGCCCCCTGTTATTGGCAATGCTCAAGACACCGCACATGCAAACGTGCAGGAGAGTGGTTCACAACCGAACCGCATCTCTGATGGGCCTGTGTGGCCCTCCTTCGGGTCGCTGATAGCCCGGTTGCCTGGCCTAATCACCAGACACCGGGTGAGATGCAGGCAGTACAATTCGCATTAGTCGGAGTACGGTACCCTGGCAGCAGGATAAGGTAGCCAACATGATGAAAGGTATCGTTTTTGTCCAAAAACAGGGATGCACCAGAACAAACAGTCATACAAAAAATAAAACAAAAAGAGGTAAACGTGGCTAATACCATACCCTTTACCTCATAAGGAGGGAAGGGGGGAACCCGCCTGAACAATTACCAAAGTGCATTTTCGCATCTATGTATACATACATATATATATATATATATTTGTATACGAAACAACAAGAAAAAAAAAGAAGAAAAATATCTCTGAGAGTCTGGAAGGACCCCTTACTGCCTACATTCATTTGGAGAGTGACAAAATGACGGTGCTAAAAGCACCATCAGCCCACCTCACAAACGGGGAGGTAAAAAATGAGTTGTGTGGGTTTTCAGAACTTAAGCTGGGGTACTGAGTCGTACACGATGAAAAAGAATCGGAAAAGAAAAACTATAGTCGGTTCACTAGCCTGAAAAAAAAAGGGAGGGGAGCATGACTGGATCATCCCTGTCGCAAGTTCTCAATACAAAACACCGAAAGAAAGATGAAGAAAACGACGCTAAATTCACCACCACACATCATCCCTCTTGCCTCTCCACTTCCCTGGTGTTTCCATGCTTTCATCTCCGTCTGTCTCTTTATCATGTAACCTTACGCCGGTTTTTCAGGCGACCCTCCTCTCATCATGACAAAAAAACATCAAACAGCGCTGATGATGGGAATACAGGGGAAAACAATTCGGTAAGGCAGTAAAAAAGATAATAATAATAAATTACGTATTGTAAAGTAGTGAAAGGGTAGGTGTTTAGTCGCGCGTTACCGCGCGACATGCTAGGAATAAATAAATTAGGCAATAAAGTACAAAAAAAGAGGAAGAAAAGAAAAGTAACAGCCCCCCCCCCTCCCCCAACAACAACAAAAAAAAATTAGGGGGTGGGGTGTGGGTGGGGGAAAATCCTCCCAACCTCGAGTGCACGTTTGGGCGTACTCACTCAGTTTTGCTTGCACGGAGCTGCTTTGCCGCAGCCACCATATTTCGGAGTGATGCGCGCGTCTCCTCCCAACCGCGCGTCTTCAACCCACAGTCGGGGTTTACCCACAGGCGCTTTACGGGAACCAACTGCGCGGCCTTGAGCAGCAGGTCCACCATAACTTCCACTGTAGGAACATTCGGACTGTGGATATCGTACACACCGGGGCCAATTTCATTTGGGTACGCGAAGGAATCAAAAGCCTCGAGTAACTCCATGTCAGAGCGGGCAGCCTCCAGCGTGATGACATCTGCGTCCATCGCCGCGATCGTTTCAATGATCTCATTCACCTCGCTGTAGCACATGTGTGTGTGTATCTGCGTGTCAGGGCGCGCGACGGCCACAGCGATTTTGAATGCCTCAGCTGCCCACTCTAAGTAGGCTGGCCAGTCACATCTTTTCAACGGAAGACCCTCCCGCACTGCCGGCTCATCCATCTGAATTACTTTGATGCCGGCATCCTGGAGATCCCCCACCTCGTCACGCAGAGCTAGGGCGAGCTGCTCCGCTACCACCTTGCGCGTGATATCTTCACGGGGAAACGACCAGCAGAGAATTGTTACTGGGCCAGTCAACATGCCCTTCATCCACCGTTGTGTGAGTGATTGCGCGTAGGTCGACCACTCCACCGTCATTGCCTTTGGTCGGCTGACATCGCCAAATATGATAGGTGGTTTGACGCAGCGGGAACCATAACTCTGTACCCATCCGTTCAGTGTGAAGGCGAAACCACTCATTAGCTCACCAAAATACTCCACCATGTCGTTACGTTCCGGCTCGCCGTGCACCAGCACATCCAAATCAATGGCTTCCTGCTCACTCACCATTTTCTTAATGTGTTCCCTTAACTGTTGTTTGTACGTTGCTTCGTCGGCGCGTCCTTTCTTGAAATCCATGCGCTGTGCGCGAATATCTGGCGTCTGCGGGTACGACCCGATCGTCGTCGTGGGCCAGAGTGGTAGTTTCAACATTTCATGTTGCACCTTCGCGCGCTCGGGGTATGGCAGTGACCGTTTCGCATCGGCAGGGGTCAGCTTTGCCACACGCTCCCGCACTTCCTGATTCACCACACGGGATGACTTACGATGCTGGTCCACAGGGGCGCTGTACGTCTGTAGCTGCTCTTTTGAACCACTCTTGATGGCATTGGAGAGGAGGTCCAACTCACTGCATTTCTGCAGCGCAAAGGACAACCAACTCTTCACCTCCGCATCCAGCCGCGTTTCACAATCCAGGTCAACTGGTGAATGGAGCAAGGAGCAGGATGTTCCAATCCAGATTGTCCGGCCAGGTGCTGCTTTGCGGAACTCCACCAGACTGTCCCAAACGCGGCTTAGGTCCGTGCGCCAGATGTTACGGCCATTTATTACGCCAGCCGAAATTACCCATTCTTCGGGAAGTGCCTTCTCCACCACCAACAGATCGTCCTTCCCCGCGACCACATCCAGGTGCAGACCATCCACCGCCAGCTCCTTGATGGTGCTCAGATTTTGACCAATGCTCTCGAAGTATGTTGTCAAGAGCAACTTGGGTTCGGTACCAACCTGTTGACGGAGTGTGTCGTAGGCCATTTTAAATGCGGCAAGCCACGGTGCCTCTAGATCGAGCACCAATGCGGGCTCATCCATTTGCACCCACTGCACACCGCGCTTAACCAGCTCCTTAAGCACCTCTGCGTACACAGGCAGAATGCGTGGCAGAAGCGCGAGACGGTCGAACTTCTCCTCGGCTCTGACCTTGCCCAACCAAAGGTATGTTACAGGGCCCACAATGACTGGTTTCACGCGCCGAGGTTCACACACCTTAATCAGCTCGTCCACTTCTTCAAGGATCTGACGCCAGACGAAGGTGAAATTCTGCGTAGGGCTTGTGAATTCCGGCACAATGTAGTGGTAGTTGGTGTTAAACCATTTTGTCATTTCGGCAGCGGCAGCGGGCGTGCCACTTGGTGCACGACCACGTGCAACGCGGAATAGCGTGTCGATATCGATGACACCTTTTGATGACTGGTGGCGCGGAGGCACGTTTCCGAGCATGAGGCTTGTGCTCAACACGTGATCGTACCATTGGAAGTCGCCAACGGGGATCAGCTCAATGCCGCGCTCCATCTGCTGCTTCCAGTGGCGGTGCCGCAACTCGCTGGCAGTTGCACGCAAGGCGTCTTCTGTCTCTTTTCCAGACCAATACGCCTCAAGAGACTTCTTGAGTTCACGCTGCACCCCAACACGCGGGAATCCGAGTGTGTGTGTAACCACCGCTGTCGTTTCCATTCTGAAACGGAGATTCAAAAGGCTTATCGTTGCTACCACTTAACCTTTTCTTCCAGCACAACAACAACAACAAAAAAGAAAAAGAGCCACGAGAGAAGAAGAAGAAAAAAAAAAAAGAATCAGCGCAAAGAAATTGATGTCTCTCCGTTGGTGTGGGACATTTGACCAGGCCAGTCAGTTCATCGGTCCACATCATACATGTGAGGGCACCGGCCGTTCTTCTCTTTTTAGGCTGCCTTGTCACATCACCGCCATGCACCTCACAACACGACGAAGCATCAGCACCGTTTAGAAAACAAAACAAAACAAAACAACAACAAAAACTCACACCCCTCCTTTCATTCCATCCATCGGTGACGGACGGTTTTTCGAGATGCCCCACTGAAGCAGAGCTATGGTTAGCAACTGACTGCAACTTTACCGCTGGTTTGGTTCGCACTACTACTGCCGTATTTTGCATCACATGGTATAGGCAGAGCGAAAAAAAAAAATCATTTTATCTTTTCGCAGACACTACAGAACTCTCACGTAGTGTTCCAGAGTCAAAATGCCGCCGCTATTGCCTGGGGAGTGCCTTGACAGCTGTGGGAAGATTGATCCGGCGAACAGGACGTGCAAAATAGACGTCATCGCCATCATGCATGTGCGGTGCAAAAAGCTCTGTGAGTGCGCATCCAAGATAGGACGACAGTGTGCCACACCCGTGAAATGCACAAGATCTACAACGCTGCAGGGGAAGTCCACTTCCCCGATATTTATAGCCACCGATCCCTCAATGCTGCTATTTTTTCCCTCCGTCCTGCTGCCTGTGTCATCACCTCCCTCTTCCCGGTCTTCTGTCGCGCAGGGCCGTGCCTGGTCGCTCTCTTGCCATACGCTGAAAACTCCAGGAGGGGATGAGTGCTTCCAAGGTGGATGACATCGAGGCAGCACCGCACAACGGTGCTGATGTCTACCGAGTCGCCGCCCACAGCCGCAAACGATGCCGTCAAGCTTGGTGGTGCGCTATCATGGTTCAGCAAAACAATGCCCTGAATAAGCGTCAGATTACATGGGCCTGCGACGTCATCATCTGACATCACCACGGAAGGAGGAGAAGCGGTATTCCCCGCATTCAGTGTATACAAACCGCTGCTGCTGATTCCCCCCGCTTCCCCTTTCACCCCATTCCCTCGGCACACCTTCTCTTCGGTGAACTTCGCCGCTATGCTCTGTAACACCCTGGCGACACTGTGAAATGGGAATGGTCCAAATGACACAGACTTTGGTCCTGTGTGGACAGCATCTGCCCTTATGTTCTCCTCAATGACAATATCAGCGGCGTTCAAGTTACCGCGTGTCAGGGGAAGAAGCTCCATCACCTTGTCCCATACTGCATATACTGCAAACCACAACATCGTGGAGGCGTTAGGCGAGATGCGTTGCTTCTGCGCGACAAACGACCGCAGCACATGCTGGGCGATGTCGCAACGCGTTCTAGCGGGGCTGAAGGTTTTTTTTTTCCCCCATTCCTATCGCCAAAATTTCATGCGCGTTATTTTTGCTCCCCCCTGAGTAGCGTATCACAGCACTGCTGCTTCCAGTGCCGGCCGGCCCCGAGTGGGAGTGGGAGGGCGACATCGGTGCGGAAGATGGCGGAATCCATGCCAACAAATATCACCACCACATCCTGACGATTAGCGAAATGCAAATGTAAGTCCATGGCACAGATATTTATATTTATATATAAATACATACACACATAAACAGAGAATGAGAGTCTGTACCTGTGCTGGTTTGGCTCCTTTTCGTCGATATCCAACCGCGTGCACCTTTTGCCTCTCCGCCCACTTCTCACTCCCCAACAATCCCCCTCCCTCCCTTCTGGGTTTGGTACGCTAGACACAGCACTCCACAATACAGTTTATCGCTGCGCTTATTCGCCCTTGTCACCAGGTCTTCCGATGTCGAAGAAGAAGAATCAAAAAAAAAAAAACAAGAAGAAAAAACAACAACCAGCATCTGTTCCACCTCCAAGAGCGCATTCCTCCCCCCCCCCCCCCCCTCCGCCTCTTCGCGCACCATAGACACATACACACATGCGGAAGATAAAGAGTGGAATTACTTCAGTTGTTTTTGCTCTTAACAACACTGAAGGGTGCTTAAAACTAAGTGTGGGTTTGTTTAATCGTCAAAACCTTTTTTTTTTGTCCTCCTCACCCACCGAATAGAGAGCATCGGTGGAAACAGCAGAGACACCTCACCAATAAGAATAATTAGCAACGAGATATGTCGACACCGCGGCGGCTCTACATCAACCGTCGGAGAGCCGCGTTCCCCTTCACAACGACTTTAGGCGTCGGAGCATCCCCATTCCTCCGCTCCACGCTGTCAGAAGTCTTCTGCTGACCGCACAGAAGGCGCAAGTCGTCCGCGCCATCCGCTTCCTCGCGGCGGCGTTTCTTCAACTGAGCCCGATCAGCCTTCTGCTTAGCCTCCTCGCTATCTTCCTCATCGTTTTTATTATGGACCTCCTCCCTTCGATTTTTCGCACGTCGTTTCAGCGCAATCTTTGATGTGCGCATTGCCTGCTTTGAGCGCACCTTGTCCGCGCTGTCCTTCTTATCCCACTTCATCATCTTGCGCTCCTTCAATTTCTCCTTCCGTGACTTGAGCTCCCGTGTGACTGGTTTCTCCCTATATCCGAGGTCTTCGTCGACTTCTTCGTCGTTGCCAACCTTCAGCCCTGTTGGGGCTGCATCGGCAAGAGACGTGTCAGCCCGCCGCTGCTTTTTCTGGCGAATCGCCCGCGCCCTTTGGTTCAGTCGAATGTTCTCGTTGTACACTGCAAGCCGCTCCTCGTTGACACCAGGGACTTGGATATCAAGCGAGATGGTATCCGGCGGTAGCTTGTCTAGCAGCGTTGACACAACGCGATCCTTCCTGTGCCGCTCCGTCTCGTGTGGGTTGGCGAAGAAGAAGTCGGGATTAGCATCGCCAGCACCAGGGATCAACAGCGACTGAAACCCATTGGAGTGGCCGACACCCAGAACGTCTTCAAATGGACAGAAACGCACCTGCTCTGCAATGTTGCCGTAGCCAAGCCCAAACTTTATGTACGGTGCATTTGGTTTCGAAGTGGAAAAAAGCCCCTTCCATATCTGAATGTTTGTGCCACCGCCCACCGCTACAAGCCCGGTGCTGGAAATATCAATGCTACCAAAGGTGTATGTCACTGCGTACTCCTCCAGAGCGCGGAGCATGCGGCAGTCCCATACCTTGAACTTATGGTCTCCGCCTAGTGTGATGAAGAAGCGCCCGTTGGGGTGGAAAGAGATGTCATCAACCACACCCTTGTGTGCCTTGAGCTGCACAAGCGGATCGACGACATTAGGCGACCAAAACTTGACCACGCCACGCAAGTCACAGGTTGATACAACCCCGTTACTGGGATTGACAGCCATGCATGAAGTGGGGTCACGAACCACCGAAGGTACCTTTGCGCCGAGCTCCTGTCCTGTGCTGATGTCCATGTACTGCATCACACTGAACCGCGAGGACGCTGCGCAGAGCAGCAGGTGGCGTGGCAAATAAGCCAGACGATCCATGTTTGCCATCCGCGAGAGAATATGCATCTCAACCCCCTCTTTGGTGTACATGTAGACATACTTTTTCTGGGCCAGTGCGGTCATGGTGTGGTCAATGAGAAACTTGGCATCATCGATTCGATCCTTCAGTTGTGTCTCGCCGTTGAGAGCAAAGTCCTTCCAACGGATATTCGCCGTGTGACCCCTCCGCCCGGCCAGCAACAGGTGTGTGCCATTTACGGTGAAGTCCACCTTGTACGGGCCAAGCTTGTCAAGGACTAGTGTATAATTCTTCTGCTGTGTCTGCAGATCCACAGCGCCAAGGATGTCATCCTGCGTGACGCGATCCGCCACCTCGTTCTCCTCGAGCTCCAACCCTGTTTCGGTATTTTCCAGTTTGCAGAAGAGATTCACACGTGCGGTGCGCTTCGGAGCACGACGCTGCAGCTGTTCACGCCCTCGTGCCTCCACATTCTTCATCGCGCTGCCATCCGTCACCCAACGCCCCCGCAGCTGCTTCTTCTCCTCATTGACTTTTTCCTGCTGGAGCTCCGAGCTGCGTTGTTGCACGATCTCTTTCGTGCTCTTCGCCACACCCGCCCCTGTGACCATCTTCTCTCAAATAAATCCCCCCCCTTCCTTCAGCTCTTGTTTGCTCGCCTGTACTCGTAATTCTCCGCCGTACCCGCCCCTATTGCTTGCCCGCAACCCTTCGACTTGAACACCTGGTAAAGGACAGAGGAAAAAAATGACTGTTAAACAGAAACACACAAACACTAATACACACACGCAGGTGTATATATATATATATATATATATATATATATATATATATATATACAAACATACATAAACGCCGGAAAGGAAAACACCACAAGAGTCACACTGGACAGCAGCCGAACGAGACTCTCAGCGACAGGATGAGAAATGGTCAACAGGAAAAAAAAAAGATTGTATGCACGCGTACTTGCGATTACAAGAAGCGCAAAAAACAGAACAACAACAACAATCGTGCCAAGCAAAACACCTGCCACAGTAATTTCTTCATAACACCTTGCGTTTCGCACATTTTCTTCAATCAAAAAAAAAAAAAGAAGGTATTTGGTGCATTACCCCACAGTATCGTTTTCTCATTTCCCACCCAGAACCATCCCCTTTTTGTGTTTTCTTTCGCCTCCCTTCTCTTCTTGACAGTGCGCAGACTGCCGCATCGAGCCCTTGTTTGTTTCCATCGTGTTTCACCATTCATTCATCATTTGAAGCCCTGTTCTTCGGATCTACCTGCCGTACAAGTATCATAAAAAGGATCGATATGCCTCTATCCACAATACATCCTGCTACCAGTTGCATCAAATCAACTATTCTCACGCATGTATGCAAAGACACAGACACACATGAACAAGCACAGTCGCTTTCACGAAAGGAAACACAAACACACACACAACTTCACAGACACTGTATCAAAGGGGGATTTAAAAAAATGAAAGTACGTATATACGCGCCGTCATCCTCACGTGACATCAGTCACCCGCCAGCATATGATCAAGCTTTTCTAATATCTCACGAGACTGCTCCCAGTACTTCCGCTGCAGAGCCTCTATTTCGGTGGCCTCAGCGCCAGCAACGCGTGGCGGCGACAGAAATGCTTCCTTCTTTGTTACCACTTCTCTGCTTCTACCATTGTTGG
The DNA here is from genome assembly GCA_030849675.1 of Trypanosoma platydactyli. Classification (NCBI taxonomy): domain Eukaryota; phylum Euglenozoa; class Kinetoplastea; order Trypanosomatida; family Trypanosomatidae; genus Trypanosoma; species Trypanosoma platydactyli. Next base: position 17,408 of record JASANU010000779.1, on the reverse strand, counting down.
GAGAATATACCCGGTTCGATGCGCTGTTGAGACCGCGACGCCCGGTCGTTGCGCGAGGAGAAGAAGCAGCAGCGGCAGCAATGTTATTTCTGCCACTCCCAACTCTGGAGCCAACACCAAAAGGAGCACTGGAATTTCGCTGCCTTGCCAAGCCACTATGAGCCTGCGGGATTGCAGATGTAGCCACGGGTAAACTCCGCCGCGGTGATGATGACATAATGCATGGTGGCGGTTTAACAGACTGCGTGCCTCTTCGTGGCACTGTGGCAGGCTTCTTTGTTTCCGCCAGCCGATTACGATGCGAGTGATTGCAACCATGCATGATAGAACGCTTGAGTGTTTCCAACATATCTAGTACTTCTTCGGGGTTGAGGGGTTTGGAAGACGGCGAGTGGCTGTGAGGGCGATTGCTCTGAGGCACCTTCTGCCACCGATAGTGGGTTGGCATTTCTACTACCGGAACAGGAATAGAACCGGCCACGTGTCTATTCCCTCGACCAGAGGTATGAAGTGCGCCTCCGCTGCCGCTCTTGCCTTGGCCACGTTTGCCTTCAGCCGCACCTCCCGAGGGAGAAGAATGGGGTGCGCAGGGGCCCATCGAGTCATAAACACCCTCTACACTAGAGGACCAACTTTCCTCACACCCAGCAGTGGTGTCTTCGCCCCGACGGCATACCATAGCCTTTAATCCCCCAACTCCATTGTGCTGGTCGCATTGCTGTTGCCGCCTCGGTAGAGATGATCCCCTCGTTTTATTCGATGGGTGCGACATCACCCCACGGTTGCACATATGTCGCTCCTGCCGACCGCCGTTACTGCTACTGCCACGACCACCAGAGCTACCAGTAGGTGGTCGCCACAGATGCTGCGGGCCCTGCTTTAACGTCGCCAGCTCCCGTCGCGTCTCTACAAGCTCATCTTCCAACTCTTTGTTTAAAGCTGCCATGTGTAGCAGCATTTGTTCCAAGGAACCAATGCGCTCCAAGAGGTGTTTATTAGTCAAGCTACCGTTGGAAGCTTTCCCAACATGCTTTCCAACCTCTTCTTGAACCGTTTTCGCCTGTCGCTGCTTCTGCTGCCGCCGAATTGGTTTACAGGCTTCAACAACATTTATATCCACCACGGCCTCCAATTCATCAACATGTGGCGGTGGTGTTGATGGTGGCAGCTTTTTTACTGTCTCTCCCTCAGGAGGCGTGGTATTGTGGGGGAGCTGTGGTGTCACAATGTTCGATTCACCATCATCGGCGGAAGCCGTGGTGGTGGTGGTGGTGGTGGTGGTGGTACTGGTATCAACAATTTGCATGTCTTGCACACTGCAGTACCCGTGGGATACTGAGGACGCCGGTATTGCTGTTGTTGCTGCTACAACCTTGGTGGTAGCTTTGGCGTTTGACGCGTCAAATACCCGTTTTATGCCGTCTCTGGAGGGTGTGCGCCCTTTGGTATTGTCGGCGCCGTTGCGGTGCGCTGACCGAGCACATGTTGCATTGCCCTTCCGCATGAGAGAAGACCCAGCTACAACACACTGAGGGCGGATAAGGAAGGGCAGCGGGGAACAACAGCAACAACAAAGGAGGCAACAAAAACAAGACGATACCCAAGTGATAAAAATAGATGAACAGAAACGACCGAGATGTGTCTCCGCATTTGTTACTGATAATGCGCAACACCCCTTCTGCCCCCCCCCCCCAGCAAACAAACAAACAAATAAAAAAAACAACAACAGACTAACTCCATCATTTTTCTCTCCTTGATTTTCAGGGCCTCTTCTTCAACGGAAGAGTCGCTGATATGCTGCGTGAGCGGAACGAATGAACAGAGAAACAACAGCAACAACAACAAAAAGCAAACGGAGTCAGAGGGCAATATGAAAGAAGGATGCTGCGCGCACAGAAGGCAGAGCTCTCCACCCAGCATCGGTGACGTCTTGTTCGGCCATCCTTCTTTTTCCTCATTATATTCAGTCATCCCATCCCACCGTCCACTTACCTTCTCGTGCTTGGTTACATTCGTACACACGCAATCAATCAGTTCATTCACGTGTGTATATATGTTTGAGGAGCGGAGAGAAATGGATAAACCTCAGTCGGCTATCCTCCGAAATCCTTCCCGCAGGTCCTCCCGCATTTTGATAAACTCTACCTTCTCCTCGTTGCTCATGAGCCGCAATAGCCCAGTGTCACGTACACCCTTAATGTGATCCCAGGGCATAAGAAGGAGGCTCGCTGTCTCCTTAAGAAGGGAAAACAGCACCCCCACTACGGCACCGCCAAGCCCCGGTGTGTGGATGATGGGGCCCATTGCCTCCATGTACGCTGTGACGTCCTGTTTGTAGATGAGTGCTCCGCGGTCAGTCACTGTAAAGGCCTTCAGATGCGTGGTGATGCCCTGATAGAGGCAAACACCAATCGTCCGCACAAAGGAAGACGGACCACCATCTCCGTATAGCAACTGACGCATGTTCATCTGCCGAGCACGCGCCTTTACGGCATCGGACACATCCACGTCCTTGGCAGGAGCCAGACCACATCTTGCGCTCAGGGGCGATGCGCACTGAGCTGACCCTGCAATATGCTCCAGTCTCGCGCCATTGGCAACTTGCGAGGCGGTTTGTCGTTGTGGCACTTGTCCGTTGGAAAGCCGAATGAACTCTTTCGCCTCTTCGAACTGCCTCGTGATGTAGAGGCAAAAAAGAGTACAGGCACGTGTACAGGGCTGCGCGAGCATTTCGCCCTCTGTCCCCTTGGTAACCTTTGGCATATAGTCATTTCGGTTTTGGTAGTGCTGCAGGATAGAGAGGGATCGTACAATGATGGCGTTTGCACACAGATTTAGCAGCGTCTCTGCCCGCTCGTCCAACACCTCGAAAGCTGCGTCTCTCTCTTCCTCAATGGACGATGCGAGATGCGTATCATTCTGAAGAAGAGGCCCGCAGCTTCCCGAAATTACATCATCTAGCTGCATCACTGAGGACTGGGCAAAGAGCAACATGCGTAAACCACACTGCTGAGACTCTGGCTTATTGGGCAGCAGTAGTTCATCCTCGCTCCTAGGCTTGATGCGCCAGTTGCCGCGATCAGCGCGAATAGAATCAATCGTTTTGCGCAGCTCACCGTCAAGGTAGTGTCCCATTTTTTCAAATGACACCTTCACGAGGTCAAGAACGCAGGATCCCACATCCTTTGGCAGTGTGTAGGCGCGTGTGCGGGTAACCACCTCTGCAAACCGCTCAATAATTTCTTTAGTCTTCTTCATGTGCGCCTCCCGGAGGTCAAATACCTCATCTGGAACAGGATGCAGATCACGGGTGTACTGTTCCTCCAGCAGTGTGTGGTGACGCCGGAGAAGTTCAAGCTCTGCTCGCCGCTCCGAAAAGGCTGCACGACTGGTGAAGATAGAATTGGTGTACTTATTGAGGAAGTCCACCTCTCCCCTATCAAAGATGTGGCGCAACTCCTCCACGTACGCCTCAAAAAATCCGAAGAGGCGCACCTGCATGACATGTGCGTAGGTAATGGCCTCCACAATACGTACTGCTGCACGCCGCTTTGACCGTGGTGAAAGGCGCGCCTCCGCCTCTACTATGTCACGCTCAAAAAACTCAACCAGTTTTAGTTGCTGTGTAAGAAAGGGTTTCACAACACCCTCTGTTATCTGCGAAAATAACTGCTGCCGCGCAGAGTTTGTTGTACCAAAGATCGTTTCAACGATAATCACATCGCGCCGAGCAGAGGATATGAGAAACCCAAAGGTGCGCTGAAGGTCAGGTTCCGTTGTGCTGTGGTAATGTTCCATGACAGAGACCGAGGTAGTCGTGGTTTTATCACCAAATAGCGGTTGTGCGGGCAGCGGCTTGGGTGAGTACTCGCTGAATAGCGTAACGCCCATCTGGTTGATTGTACGAGAGTAGAAGACAGATAGCAGCGCATCGTGTGATGGCGTAATAGTGGTGTATAGTCGAGATACGAACTCCAGAGTCTTCAAGATGGCGCGGCCGTACACCTGATGCACTGCCCTCTCCGAGTGTTCCTTGTACAGTTCATTGAAGGACTCAACAAGGTGGAACACATCGGCAACGATCTCTTGACGTAGCCAATCAAGGTACATATCAATGTTAGCAGTGTTTGGAACCACACCATCCAGCTCACGTCGTAGGCAAGATAACCGCTGGCACCAATCCACTTGTGCCTCCGTGCAACTGCGCACCGCAAATGTGCGATCCAGACCAGCAGCTACAGCAGCTGTCTCAAGACGGTGCATCTTGTCGCCACTTCCGACGCCATCATCAACGTGCGCTGGTATTACAACGCGGCGCCGCAGCTGTCGTGAGCCACCCCGCTGCCTAGAAGACTCATGAGGCCTGTCATGCTTCTGGTTTTTGTTTCCGCCTCCTTCCTCATTCCCAGCCTCATGATGCTCGTTACCTTTGGTGTGGCTGTCGTCTGCACCCACTGCTGCATCATCACCGCCGTAGTACATCGGGTCTGCAGACTTCACAGCACCAGCCTCCCACTGAGCCTTCACCTGGTCACGCTGCTCCACACGCGCCTTGGACAAATTTTTCAGCACGGTATGTAACTCCACGTGGTTCATTTTGGTAAGCATTCTGAAGTGCTTGAGGAGCTCTGAGACAGATCGGCCACGCATCACACGCGCATTAGACTGAGACAGATGCTGCTCTATCCCAGCCGTTGCCGCCAGCGCATTGCAGACACGGTTTTCGTACTCATGCAGCCTAGCCGTGGTGGCTTCCAGTCCAAGACGGATAGTCGCCAGCTGCCGCTTCTCGCGTATCTCTACGCGGCGACACCGCACCTCAGTGGCCTGCAGCGACCGCTCCTCCATATCCTGCAACTTCTCCATTTGACAGAGAGCGCTCTCCAAGCTTCTCGTCAGGCGACTGGCTATGTATACGTAATCATCAGCATCCACTGCTTCGTCCGGCAGCTGCTTTGCATCCGTATTGTTGTTGCTGTTACCACCATTCTCCACGATCTGCCGCTTCACACCGGACGCTGCTGCCTTTTTCCTTTTAGACGTCAGAATGGGAAGAAGAACGCGGTTGGCGATGTTATTTACGAATGACGGTGCGGAGAAGTGAATCGAGCTGAAGAGCATCCGATCCAGTTCTGGACACGGCTGCTGCTTCTGGGATGCAGACTCCATCTGGGCCGAACCGTTCTTGTTCTTGTCACCGCTCCCTTCATCATCACTGCCTATTGCCTGCAGCATCGGCGGCCGCTGTGGAGAGATGCTCGGCACCGCACCCAACTCCCCGGTGACATTCGAGTCGGTCTTTCGTCGAATAACTACTTTCTTCCGGCCCGCACCCATTCCCGCCTCACCACTCGCAGCGGTAGGGGCCGCATCTGACATTTTCCTTTTCGGGTCTGCAAGCTATATATATATATATATATATATGCGATTCTGCGTGTGTGGTAACGGCCTGCAGAACCATGAGTGTCAAGCAAGTGGGGCGTAGGAGTGAGTCCACGTGGAAGATAAAAGACCGGAAGCATAATAATAAAACAGCGTGAGAGTGAGCGTCAACAGTGAAAGGAAAGGGATGGCGGAGAGTTCACAGACGAAAGAAAAAAGAAATACTCATAGGGGAGATGGGCTGCGCAAATATAAATATATAAATATATTTATTACGTCTTAAAGAGGGGGGGAAAAGAAACAGGTAGGTAGTGGAATGAACGAATCCATTAAGGAAGAAAAAAAAAAAAAGAGGTGTGTGAAAAAGTCCAATGGGGGTAGTGGTGGTGGTGGAAATACGACAAACACACGGAAAGGAAGCAGCAGCAACGGAATCGCGCTGGTCATACATTCCCCACATCAGCCGCCCTCCCCCTCCATCTTCAGTCCTCTGAGTTCCCGTTCCCATCATCGTCATCCACGCACCACCCCCCGCCTCAGCGCACATTGTTCCCCCCCCCCCCCTCCCCCATTTAAACCATCCAATGAATTAATCTAACCTTCTTCACCTTATCTCATTACACCCGACGCGAACGACACCACTGCACCACACGCACACAAGAGAACATAAAAAAAAAAAAAAACTGAAACCGGCGCACAATGTCTTATATTATTCAACCGATCCCATTACTATTCATCTAAATACCACTCCCATCTCCTGCAGCTCTTTTTTCTCGACGAATAGTATCTTACCTTCCCATCCTCGTAGATTAAGAAAAGGGAGGGGAAAAGGAAAAAGAAAAACAATCGACGTCTCAGTGTGTGATGACGATGATGATGGTGGCGCCGGTGTTGAGCTCAAGCAAGGAGAACACCACCGCAGTAGCCGAGTGGGGAGAAAGGAGAACCTTTTTTTTCTTCTTCCACACACACACACAGAAAGAGAGAGAGAGAAAGAAAAAAAAGAGATCATACCTACATACAATTACCCACCGTATCTGTTTGATTGGCATTTGTGAGGACGCTTCTACTACTTTTTCTTGTTGTTGCTGCTGACGGCATTGTCGTCGCTGATCTTGGAGCTGCTTCGAGTGCTACCAGAACCTCCTCCGTTCTTGCTGCTACCAGGGTGAGTGTCGTTGGACGCATTCTTCTTTGCGCGTTTTGTGACTCTAGTACCTGCAGAAACTTCATCATATGCACCAGAAATATCACCGAAGAGCATGTATGGAAGCCTCATCCAACGATACATGAACAGAAGCATAATTGCAACAATTCCAATAATGAACCAGATGCCAACAATGCCGTTAAAAAAAGTTCCGCTTCCCCCATCAGTCGCAAGTGTTAAAAATGCTTCTGTGAGCCGATTCTGCAGCTCCGCCCAGTTCTGATTGACTAACAAACCAACGTACTCATTGAGGGAAGTAATAAACCCCTCAGGCGTTAGACCAAACGCGTGATGCAACAGGAACAGTTGCACCAGAAGACGCCAAATCAGGTTCGGAAAGAAAATCAGGGCAAGTACAAAGGGGAAAAGAATTGTAGTAAAGAAAAACACGGCAAAAACGGATGCCCACGGTAACATGGTATACATAGCGATCTTCGCGTACATAAAGGTCACCTGCGCCATGTCAAAAAAGGCATTGCTCTCATCATCGAAGGCACGATTCTTTTGGTGCAGTTGCAACTGATCTCGCACAACCTGTGTGTGATGAGAGAAGTATCTGACAACTTCTTCATGAGTCTTCAGGTACGGCTCGTACTGTGAAAAGGTGAAGCTACACACACCAGAAACTAACTCCCAATACAAACGAAGGTGCAGTGCGAGGATTTCCAACGTGTTGTGTATCTTACCCCAAACAGTTTTTCGGTCGATGTTCTGTGAACGCAGGGCATTCACCTCCTTGATACAGGCTCGTGGCAGAGTGCCATGCATCTGCAGCGTTGACTCGTCGAAGTGCTTTACTGCTGCTGACGCCGATTCAAAGGCAGCCCACGCCTTCTTGAGGCGCTGCTCCGTGTCCTCCTCCTTTTTTCGTTGACCACTCTCCTCCTCCGCACGAATACCGCGCACCTCTTCCAGCTCCATGCGTGCTGCCTTCTCCCGCTCGAGAATCTCCGAGCGCCGCGTGACAACCCGCTTCAGGTACATCACCACCGTATCAGCGCATCGCTTTGTGTTTATGTTGACGTTATCATGCCGTGACGATGTCTCAACCCCCAAGGCAACTGTTGATGTGGTGAGGATTAACACAACAACAAGCAGAGCCCATGACGTCCTGAAGCATCGAACAGAGTTATTCGGGTATATCATGCTGGTGGGATTTTCCTTGTATCGCCTCCAAACGGTATGTGCGAGTGTATACGTGTGTTATTGTATCGGAAAAATCTGCGGATTTGGTATTTCTTACAAGTTGCACTACTTTATTTTGCTTTTCTCCTGAAGCAGGGCGGGAAACACACACACAACAACAACAAAAAAAAAAAGAAAGAGGATGAAATGAAACCATCCTCTCCATTCGATTAACCGAAAGACTTGGCAGATGCAGTGAGCCAAACACACACATACGTACACCTAGCAACAGGACCCATAAAAGAAGGAAACAAAGGGGAGTACGCGGCACGAGAGGTCCCCTCACCGGCGTACGGCAGCAGTTGTAAACTTCTTCTCCGAGCTCGTGATTGTCTTGCCGCTCCGCCCTGCGCGGTACGCGGTATCAATGATGGGCAGTAACTCCTCAGCCTCCATGAAGAAGTTGATTTTGTTGTTGTTGCCAGTGCCCACGTCTACGCGGATGTGTGCGTTGCGAAAAAAGAACATCACCGCGAACGGCTCCCGGTCATGCCCCAATTCGTACATGCCATTAAACTCCGGCACCTCCGTCGTTGACACGGCGTAGACAACACAGTACTTGCGCACCTTTGGGGCCAGCGCAACAAGCACCTCATCCATCTGCTGCGTGGCGACGTAGTGGGCCATCTGCCCAACGTGGCCACCCCCGCCTGCCTCCACCTGCGGTGGTGCCGCCTCGTAATGACTAAAGCGTATAAGCACAAGTTTCTCCCCCTCAAGAACAATGTGGCGGTCAACGTCCCATGCGGTGTGCAGGTGTTTCAAGTCCGCCATGTTTCTTCACCATCGTAGCGGCGTGACAGAATAGCCATAAGATGCCACACCAGGTAAGAAAGGAAAAAAAAATCAATAACAGAAAAAAAGGAAAAGTCTGAGTCAGTCATGAACAGACAGCAATACACGCACACACACATATATATATATATATATATATATACAACTGGTATCGTTGCCCCACGTCCGCCACTCTTTCAGCGATAATAGATGACGGGGTGACACGCTACTGTCACGTTGCAAAACCGCCTGAGAGAGCCCGTTCAAACGCCTTCCCTTTTGGCGGCTGCTATAACACGGCACCGACCCTAGTCGTGGAAGACGTACACATGGGATTTCTTAGTTTATTCTCGGTTGCCAGAACCACCCCGCAGCATCCTGTCGCTGTCTATGCATTTCTGGTTCCCGCACGTCCTTTTCTGGATATTTGGGAGCTCCACCAATGAATTCCAACACCCGCTAGCCGTCACGGGGAGGCGAGCGAAAACAATGCCTCCCGCATATATCCTGCACGAAGACTACACAAGTGGGAATCGGCATTGACGCACCCTAACATCCTTTTCATCCTGCCGAGATGCGGCAACTATGCCACCTCATAGCTTCATTGCCGCTGCATGCACCACTCTTGCGTTTCCACAGGAGAAACTGCAAAAAAAAAAAAACTCCCAGCACCCTCAAGTCGAGGAAAGAAGAGGAAGAACAGAAGAAGGAACCTCCTTTCTTGTCGGCATCATGTCAGCCTTGGATGGTTACACTACCACCGTCATCACCATCGCCTCATGAGTGCTACTATTTTTTTTTCTCTTACCTTTCGTCCGCCTTCTTCTCCTCCTCGTCTGACATCCTCGCGGCATCTAGAAGCGCATCGACCACTGCTTGTATTCGCCACGACCGCTTCATGTACGTGAGGCCCTCTTCTGTGTTGCCAAAAAAGCGCGACACGAGACTAAATTCCCCACGATACATTTGATTGGGCGTGAGGGCATCACGCAGACGCTGCCAGGGGCAAACTTCCCATGGTACTGTCTCTGAAACCTGGACCTCTTTTTCACATCTTATATTTCGATACAAGTTCCCATTCTGCACAGCCTCGTGGCTCACAACGGTAATGATATGGTTCCCATCCGCGTCTGGTGCAGGCACTATAAGATCGTGTAGCACCACAGAACCCGTGGCACCGTGCGCCGTGAGCGACTGCTCGGCTGCTGCTTCTGGCGAGCGGCTCACATAGATGGAGGTCGTGACAGGTGGAACAGCGTCACTGAAGATAAGTTCACCAGAAAACTCTGTGACACTCCGTGTATTAGCTCCTTTGGAGCGCAGTGCACGGCCAACAACCGTTGTCGGCATCTCATTCTGCATCGCGTGCAGTACCGTTGCCACTGCTAGCCAGCCCAGATCCCCAAGGACACCAAAATGTGAACTCTCATCAGCACACGTAGAAGAGAAAGTAAGGGAGTTTTTGCTTCTTCCGACGCTGCAGCACACTCTAAGATCCCTAAGTGCCCCTAGGGAGATTTCGCCAGCGCCGCGGAACATGCTCCACATGCGCTCCATCCGCCTGCTGTCCATGAGCGCGGCGTCGTCTGTAAGCAACAGCTTCGATGGTGTTGCGAGCCCCATCCACTTCTGCAGCACAGCAACAGAAGGGGCTGCAGGCGGCGAGAGGAGCACGTGCTTTCGCTGTTGAATACACTTGATGACCCAGTGATCACGAAGTTCTACAGGAACTGTCATGTACACAACGTCCACATCTCGACTGCTGACCAGCTTGTCAAATGTGCATGCCCTCACTTCCGGTCCTTTGCATTCCTCCATCACATTTTTTGCTTCGTGCGGTTCTCGTTTCTGCTGCAGCCCTTCCTCTGCGCTGCTGTGAGCATCCGTTTTTCCGTCAGCACCCCCATTGAGTGCCCCAATAAAAGACTCCGCATCCTTCAAATCGCACCCTCCCACCGCCACAATTGCAAGGCCTGCACGATGAAGAGGCTTCCAGACACTCAGCGCTGACTTCGAGGCCCCCAAGATGCCAACACGTATTGCCCCCGGAGTCGACAACCCGGCACCTGGCACAGGGATCTCTCGCTGCCTCATTTTGTGCGTATTAACTGTGTTGTTATGAAAACGTGAAAAAAAAAATGAAGAAAAAGCGCCAGTCGAGATGCAAGAGACGTGCCAACAGGCCAAGAGATTAACATATGAGTGCAAACTAGGAAATGAGGAGGGTGTGCACCCACCCCATGCGACTTGTGGGACCAAACACGCCTACGGAAGCCGTGAAAAAAAAAAAAGAATTTTCGACAAAATGAAAAAGGGGCGAATGTGAGAGTGGCGCTTTGGGCTGAATGCGGAGAAGGATGATAATCTGAAGAGAAAAAAAAAATAAGAAAAGGAAAAAAGAGGGAGACAAGCAAACACATACACTCTTTATATATATATATATATATATATATATATATATATATATAGTGTTGTGTATGTGCATACTGCCTGATCTTAACATTGTTTCTCAAGCATAGAAACTGATATTGTTAGCCCGCGCTGCTGTTATCGCTCGAACAACCGAATACAACGCAATGTAAGAGATGTACAACAGACGCACATACGTACGCGTGTTCACACGCCTGCTCCCCTGTTTGTTCAGGTGTGTTGCATGTGGGTGCGCGACAAATGGAGAGAGACCGCCTACACATCATCACATTTCTCTTCGATTGCCGCAGTGAAACTGGAGGTAGAAAAGAAACAACAACAAACAACAAAGAAAGGGGGGAAGTACAAACAAAGTCTATAGACAGAAAGGTTAGGGGTGAGAAGAGACGCACATTAGGAGGGAAAAACAAAGGCAGTCGCCAAAAACAGCAGATCCAGTCCTCTCCCGTCTTCTTGGTGTTACTAACTATAGCAGCAGCTTTCTCTCTCTCTCTCTTTTTTTTTCTTGACCCCTCTCTTACCAGTTCATCCACTCATTTACTCTATGTCTTCCGAATTCTATGTATATATCTGCGTGTGCGCATTATCCGAGAGGCGGTGCACGCGAGAACGAAGTGCCATTCAGCTGCTGCTACTACTACTGCTAGCAAATAACTACTACCATTACCCCCGATTTGATCCCTCTGAAGAAGCTGGTGTGGTAGCACCGGTTGGTGCAACTCCCGACTCCCTGTTCATCATCGCCATGCGCCCGATGCGATAATATGAGGGCCACCAGTCGTCTTCCTGATGTTTGGAGAGTCTGGCAATGTCGAAGGAAGACCATCTGGATTCACACGCACCGGGTTTAAACTTTGCTGGGCATTTCTTGCTGGCCTCTATCCACGCATCGAGCAACTCCTCCATGGCCGGTCGCTTCAATGATGCCGCATCACGGAATTGATATGCGACGCGGTAGGCATTTATGCCAAGACTAATCCATGAACGCCACTCGGAAACGTCTGTCACCTTCGATCCAGTTCGAATCCACTTAGACGCAGTCTCCACAGCTTCTCGCTCCGTTCGTGGCAGGAGAATAGTAGGAGGCTTTGAGTCAGACTTCGCTGTCGTGCTACTGCCGCCGTCATCACTCAACACGTCGTGTACTGCCGGGCTACGTGGAGCGTCAAAGTGCAGCAGGCGAGAATACGTGCCAGCCTCACGAATGCACGCGGAATGTAGAGCTGCAACTGGGTCGGGCACAACACCGTCTGGAAATCCAATATTCCATTCTCTGTCTTCGAATACGGCAATGGCGCTTGTGTGGTTCTCCTTCATACAGCGGTGCATGCGCAGCATTCCATTGGGTCGATAGATCTGCAAGTCGACAGTAGGGATTTTCTTATGAAACCTGTGAAGAAATCCGTGGAGTGAGTTGTAGTCCTCAAAAGCAACATCTTTCAGTTTTGTGTGAACGTGAAAAGAAGCCTTCTTCAAGTTTGGTGACTGCAGGACAACCTGCGTGGCGATTTTCTCCCCTATTGCCTCTATCTCCTTCACTATTACCGTCATAACATCGTCTAAGACCTTCTTCTGAAATGGCTGGATCCTCGACATGCTCCAGTGCTCCTGCGGCACAGGGCAGTCAATGTCAAGCACCAGGTCCACTGGTGTCTTCTCTCGTCCAAATATGGCATGCACAGTGCGGATGGTGTCGGGCATCGTCGCCACCGCGTTGCTGGCGACTGAAAGTGGAGTTCCGGGCCACGTAAAGAATTGGCATCCGCCCTGCGGAAGACGCCGCGCAAACAAGCCGTCGTTCGGTGTGCACGCTGCTAGCACATCTTCGACACGGAATGACTTCACCATTGGTGTCTTGCGTTGCACAACAGAAGATTCACTGTTGCTTTCATCGTCACCCCTCTCCACTGCAGTCACAGTCGTTGTCGCAGAAGCACGTTTCTTTAGAGACTTTGACAACACTAGTGGTTCGCCTACATTCTCTACAGCACCAGGATTTCCTTCCAACCCTCTCCCCTCCTTCACTGCCTTGTTTTTCTCGTCTTTTTGTGACGAAACTGACCCCATCCGTTTCCTCCGCTTTGGCTGCTGCTGGTGCTGCACCGCATCCCGTTCGAGAGAGTCGCTGGCACTCCGCTTTGGCTGCTGCTGGTGCTGCACCGCATCCCGTTCGAGAG
>JASANU010000778.1:0-48955 GCA_030849675.1 Trypanosoma platydactyli | reverse complement strand
TTCCCTCCCCATTCCTTCGTTGTCTGCGCACACCTGCCGTGTGCCCTACTCCTCCTCCTCCTCAACGCGTTGCTCCCTTGCGGGTGCTCTCCTCTGGTCGAAGCCGCAATTCGAAAGGGCTCCTTCCCCCGTCATGTCCACTTTCCACGCCAAATGATCAGTGGCTTTGACCGGAGGGTGGCGGACTCCTTCCCCACCCTCTACTCGCCGTCATCGCTGTTCGTGCGGCGAGATCTTCCGCGGCGGTTGCCTGCTCTACCACTGAACCTGGTGGTGTTCTTAGCCGCATCAGCGTCCCACTTAGTTGTGGGATATGGGCATCCTTCTGGTTGAGCATCGCTTACATCTGCACCACCTGATTCGGCATCTCCTGCAATTGAACATAGGCATTCTGCTGCACCTTGAAGTTTCCACCCGGCAACTGCATTTTGGTTGCACTTGCAATGGAGCTGCAAGAAGGACCTTCTCTCCCCTCTCTTTCTTGAAGAGTCCCCTATTCATTTTGCAGAGTTACTTTCGCCTCTTTAAAGGCCAGGGATGAAATCCCATTTTTTTTTTTTCTTCTTGCATCGTGAGGGACTTCAGCAAATGTCGAAGATTGGTCGTCCACTTCTTTCTGTTCGATTGATTGAAACGGTCCACGAACTCGCCCCTCTTCAAACGTTAGCCCCTTCTCCAGCGGATACAACTGAGGTGTGGAGACTGTGGACAGAGCGCACGTCGAGCAGCAACAGCAAGAAGGAATTTCTGCCGCCTAGCCGCAGGACTACACTGCGGGTAATCCTCGCACATACTTCACTCGCCCATTTCACTTCGGAGAGTGGCGGACACGTTGTAGTAAAGAAAACAAAAAAAAAAAAAACAAAAACTGCACGTAAATTCCACTTGATTAGACGCTTCCTTTCAGAATCAATGCGTTGCGACAGGCTGCGTGAAGGATAAGTGAAAAAAAAAAAGAAAATATCATTTTTGATCCCTCACCTTTTCTTTTCTTTAAAAAAATTTTTTTTCTTGCGGTTGTCTGTAGGGGGAGGGGGCACCTCCCTCTCCTCCCAAAAAAAAAAAAAATAATAATAATAAAATCCACAAGAAGTAAATAAAAATAACGCGAGGCTATAAAACCATTTTTTTTTGTGGCAAATTCATCAGGAAAGATAGGAGAAACACGCAAAGCATAAACAACAGACCCACCCACCCACCCACACACACACACACATACACGCGCACTAAAGAAAACAACAACTACATCAACAACAGCAGAAGCAACAGAGAAACACTATGTGCGAACGGATAAAAGAGTAAGTGGAACAAGAGAGGAAACACGCAGGCATGCAACACAAGGACAGAAGAGAACGAGCGACAAGAGATATGAAGTTCTCCCTCTCCTCTTTTCTCTCTCTCTCTATATGTACGTATGTGCGTGTGTGGCGGTAAAAGGTCTGCGAGTGGAAGAGAGGGGTATGGGGAAAACACGCACAACACTCGAGAACATACACGCCCCCCCTCCCCACACCACCCACCAGTATCATTCTCATTCCCTGCACATCACAACATGCAAGCACTATTCCTTCCCTCCCTTTTTTCCTTTTAATTTATTTATTTACGGTCACAATGCATACCGCTTTCCGAGTTTCTTTACTTCTTAAGGAAATAAAAAAAGAAAAACAAAAAAAAAACATGCCACTCCACAGGGTGGAGTGCACATGTGCAGCAGGTAATCGCCCAACCCCCTCGAAACCAAAAATTTCTTCGTTTTTTTTTTTTTTGGGGGGGGGAAGCGGAGGGTAGTGGTGGTTTCTTTTCTTGCAGCAGGGTGCTGCAACACTCTGGTTTCATTTACACCCCCCCCCATTTTTCCTTTCATATATATATATATATATATATATATAAATGTATGTATATGCATGTATATGTACACAGAGAAACACACACACGTACCCACCTACCATCACATCGTTTTCACACCGTTTTTTTTGTGTTCCACTTCAGCGTGGAGCGCTCTCTACTACACGATACAGTCCAATCACCGCGCCAACAAGACCGGCGATGGCGCCAGACGGATGCAGCATGTCCTCCACGCTGGCATCGCTCTTCCCCGTCTCGTACCCACCAAAGCAATACATGAATGCAAGATATACCTCCATCATATAGCGCACCTGCAGTAGAACGGTGGCTGTCCAGTTTGGGTGTGTACGCAGCATCCAAAGATAATTAAACACCCTACGCATGAGCCACGGGATGAACAGAATGGCAACCTCTGCCTTGTCGCCAATCGAGAAAGGCTTCATTAGGGGACTTCCATTGTGCACCCCTCGCCCTCTGTGACCGTCGTTTCCTACCCCCTTAAGAACACGGGCTGTACCGCACAGCTCTTGACCTGAAGAATCATCAGCCCCGTCCGTCTTGGTTTCAACAAAGAGACATCCACACGCACGGCAGGCAGGGGCAATGCGCACTGGCTCTGCCGCCTCAAAGTACGCAGGCGAGGAGCAAATGGGTGCACCAAAATCCAAATCAACAGACGGGAAGAAGAGGTTTGTCTGCCGACGCGCAACAAGGTCACGGTAGCGCCATATGGCATCCCCTATTCCAGTATCACTGCAGTTACAGCGGTAGCGCGCATTGTGCACCACCGTGGTGTACTTATACCAGCCTGGGTTGAACAACCGGATGGTGTTCAGAAGCACATCGATGCTGGCAACAATCAGCCACATCCAGTTCGTGTGCCGTTGCAGTAGTGGGCGATTCTTCTCCACACATGACAGGTTCAAAAAATGCTCAGATGAAAGCAAAAGAATGTCACGTAGCATACGGCGGCCAATCGTTGCAATACTGCGTACGCCAAGAAGTAAAAGGAGAGGCGTGCTAAAATCCAACACCCGCCTCCGCCAGCGGGCTGGGTGCCCCATTTCAGCTGGAATGGTGCGTGCGGGGCAATAGACCCCTGTGTCATCCCCGGTCACATCGCCACTGTAGCTTAAGGTCAAACTGGCTTCACTGTCGTTCAAGATGACTTGCTGCAGTTCAAACGGTTCCTCGTGCACATCACCATCATCCATTACTGCGGAGGGTTTGGACCGACCGGTGTGAACCTTACCAGCACTGTACGAGTGGGCGGTAATGCCAGTGACGCGGGGCGATGGCAAGGCGTCACCCAATCGCGACTCGTATGGAAGCATCTGATAGAACGCGAAATAGCCGCAAGAGGGGTTTGACTTGTCAACACCAGTGGCATGACCGCTGTTACACCTAAGCGAAAGCTTCTGTCGAAAATCGCTGATTTTCATGTTGTTATTGCCATTACTATTGTTATTATCGTCATCACCCCCTGTTCCATGCAACGGGCGTAGCAGCTTTGTAGAGAACAGGGGAGATAACTGCCCCTGACGATGGTGCTGAAAATGATGTCCACCGTCGAAAGCCAATGAAGCCGGTAAGGTAGACTGAACAGAGGGCGGGAGTGTGAGCGACTCACAGGGCAGTGCCGAATCCGTCATGACATCCGACAGATAACTTCGGTTTTCGCTCTGCTCCATCATTACTCCTGCCTTCCTGGATTCCTGCACAGCATGTCCCACTGCCGCTGTTGTGGGGGACAGAGTGTTGATGAGTGTGCTCTTCACGGTGATCCCCTCCTTTTCCTTCCTCAATTTCACACCTGCGACTCCCATACGGGCACCCATCGACTGAGAGGTTCCCAACTGGTGCCACGGAAACTCTGCGCGGGCAATATGTGTATACATGTCATCCGTGACTAGAGATTCGGCGGAAACACGATTCACGAAGCCTATACTGCCCATGGAAGACAACATCCCTTGACCCCCATTATAGCACAGCCTCTCCGGTCTCCCCGGGGAGAGATGCCTAAGTTGAGAGATAAACGATGCAACAGTCCTCAGCAACCCTTTCCACACATTTCCGTACTTTAGGGCAAGACGCTCCAAAACCTCTTCTAAGTAAAAAATGTTCATCAGCCAGCGGCCCAATTTAAATAAATTCCGACCATGTCGAATTGTATTGCAGTTGCGCCACAGACGATCAGCCCAGTAGTCAGTGAACTCCTGCGAATCCAACGGGAGAAGAGATGGTCCTTTGATAAGGCATATCGCTAAGTGCAGCCCATACTGCAGGCATTTAAACAGCTTGTCCCTACCCTCCGACGCTGTGAGAACGTAGAGGAATGTGCTGCGTGGGAGATCATTTGGGATCAGCACACAGAGGGTATCATTGCTGTCACGGAAGTACCCCTCCACGCGCACTTGCGTTCGACCAAAGTTGTCTCGATGAAAGAGCTTAGACTCTGTTTCGGAAAAAGACCCAACGCTGTCGTCCACAGCGTCGTGGTTTTCGGGGCAGATGAGAGTCATGAACGGATCAACGGCAGGCGGTGTGGTGCACACACTGTGGAATAGACCACAAACCGTGTGGTCGTTGATATCGTCCATGCTTTTGTTGTGGGCATCTTTGTTGTTGCTGTTGATGAACAAGAGGGTATCGTACTTCTCGGATGGACGGTGGCTCAAGTGTACCGACGTTGACAGTTGTAAGCGCGGATTTGGAAAGCAACGTGCGCGGAGCGCGTTGTGCTCGGTGATGCTGCTCTGCGAAAGAGTCTTCGGTGATGATACGCCCTTCGCATTGTTGGGCTCGCCAGGGTGGCGGCTTGTCGATGCACCGGGCATTCACAAACCAACACAAAGGCCCGAAAGAGTGCAGCCCCTCACACACACACACACAAATAAAAAAAAAAAAAACAGAATGTGGAGGGGAAAAAAAAAGATAGACGTGTGCGTGGGGAGGCAAATAACACTGCCGCCGGTGTCGATGTACGGACGCCCACGCTACTGCAGTTTCCTTTGGGTACTAGTGTACGTATCTAAATATATATGTATATATGATTTAGTGTGTGTGTGTATCGCAACTGCCTGCTGGTGGCCTTGAGTCTTTTCTCCAAAGGACCCGTGCGTTGTGACGCACGCACTGGACAATGTGGAAGCCTATTTTTTTTTTTTTCTTCTTCTTTTTCTTCCCTCGTTGGTTTTTAACCCCCCCCCTTTTTTTTTTTTGTGCTTCACTTCACTCACTCGTAGGGCACAACAGACGTGTGCCTCCCCTCTCTCTTCTTTTTTATGTAAGAAAAGGAAGAAAAAGAGGAAAAGAAAAATAAATTTAAATAAAACGCAAAAGCAGCAACAATAGCAACTACAGGGGAGGAAAAGAAGAAAAAGAGAGGAAGAGGAAGAGGGGGGGCGGACCATATAGTCGTGGAGCTCAGCCGCCAGACCATGACGTCACATCCTGCTGAATAACTCAATTATCTCAACCAGCCATTCGATTTACTCCTGTTCATTTAGTCCCCCGGACATAAAGGCAGAAGAAAAGAAAAAAGGAAAAAGAAATGGCAGTGATGGGAGAAGTGAAGAGATCGTCTCACCCACCACCCATTAATGCCATGACGGCATCTCAATCGACGGCGCGCGCCTTCTCTCTCCCTCTCTCTTTCCCTCCTCACTCTCCACATGTGGCACACACCGCACCTCCATTAATTCAGCGGACACCACTACCTCCGCCGACAAGCAGTGAGTGAAGAGGGCATCATCGTTGCGGTCGCACACGCAGGACGCGTGTGATATTTGCAGATCCACCCCCCCCCCCCCTAACATAACATGGTGCGAAAAGAGAAGGGAATGCTTGGCATACTAAATAGAGATAAGTGGTGCCACCAGAGTCTTGCATGTTTTTTAAAAAATTTTTATGTCTTCTCTTGCCGCGCTTTCCTCCTCCTTCTTTTTTTTCCCTTTAATTATTTTCGTCCCCCTTTTTTTCTTCTTCCTCCTCGTCTGCCCCGTGGCGGTGTAAACGACGCCGATGCTCACGCTTACGTTCGCGTGGTCGGGGATGCGGGGGGGGGTTCTTCTTCCCTGCCGCGTGGCGTTCCATTTCCTCCTCTGCACCACATCGTTAGTTTAATCTGTTTTTTCTTCTTCTTCTTTCGGGCTTGCTGTCTTTCAGTGCCCCCCTTACCTCCCCCGCATTAATCACCACTACCACTGCCACATCACTTTCGTCCGCAACCCCTCATGATCCCACGTTCCTCACGCGGTGGAGGCGACGAACTCCGTCGCGCTGGCCGCCGCCACTCGTTTGCGCTGCGGTGCGCTGCTCGGTTCGTACGCGGGGAATTTCTTCTCGCGCTCGCATTCGTCCTGCAACTTGGAGTAGTGCATCCACGAGAGACCAAAGCGCTCCAAGTCCTGCGCGTCCATTGCCATGTTAAACACAAAGAAAAGCGCAGCCGGACCCACAAAGCTGAGGTACGACGACCCAACGCGCATCACATACGACTTGGAAGATCGCCAGAGAGCCCCCAGGCGACTCTCCTCCTTCGCTTCAGGACTATCAATCAACATAACTCCTCCTGTCCACCCCCCTCCCCTACACCTTCTTGTCGCTGCAGCGAAATGCACACAATATACTCCCAACGATTTGTGTACGCGTGTAAGTGTGAGAGTAGTTGTGTTACACTGCGCCCCTCTTTTTTTACTTTTTTTTTCCCTCTCCGAACACGGAAAAAAGAAAAAAAATTGGTTGGAAGCAAGAAATAAACGAGCCAGCAATAATAGTAATAATAATAGAGAAAATTAGCCACCACCCACAAGTGCATGTATATATATATATATATATATATATATATATATACGTATATACGTGGAAGAGAGAGGGAGCACACGCCTGTTGCTGCTCTCTTGTTTTTTTTTCTTTTTCTCGCCCTTATTCACTCTTAGCTCTTCGCGCTATCACCCCTTCCCTTGTCGGCCTTCCTCTCTCTTCTCCCCTTTCTTCCAGAGCACACTACACTTCCTTCGCACTGCACTCAATCCTCTGGGCTGTAATTCTCGCGAACAACACGGTGAATCTGCGACGGGGTATACTCCGACTCGTTACTGGCGTACAGCGTGATCAGCTCCGGCGGAACGTACTCGGTTACAGGCGAGTGTACCACGAAAGAGCCAATGTTGTCCAGATTCTCACCGTACGGCATTGGCAGAACATCCCCGGGGGAACCGTACGTGTTCCACGGAATTTCTTGGGCGCATGATCGTGAAATCTTCACCAGGCTAGTGCAATACGCATCGCGCGGGTAATATGGCGACATTTTCAGCGTCGTTGTTGCCACGAGAACGGGAACCGCAAAGTGCTTCGCGGCGATGCAGAGTGGGTGTGTGCCAACTGGCGCCAGCAGACCGCCGTTGGCCAGAACGCTCTCCGCACCTATTAGCACCTTCGTGCATGTTCCCATTACCGCAAAGGAAGAGCTATCTGGAAGCACCTGCACCTCCACATTCAGGCCACGCAGCTCAGCAGCCAACTTGAGTGTCGCAGCGGATAGCGACGGCGCGCCATCAAGAAGAATCACCTTGAACGACATATCCGCTGCGAGTGCACGAAGAAGATAGTGTCGTGTCGTGTGACTGCATCCAATCGTGATCACGGTGTCCGTTGCATGCAGCTGCTTCTGTGCACGGCTACAGAGGTCCTCGCACATACCCTCGATTTCCTCCCGAAATGTGTCAATGCGCTCGAGCACATTATCAAAAAAATCACCGACTCGCACGGGGAATTCCGTGTCGCGTACCACATCCACCTCCTCCCGCCTGCTCGGCGCTCGCCGTAACGTCTGCCTGCCGGGAATGCCAATCGTCAATATTTCATCTGCGTCTGGATCATTCGCATCATCGCCGTCGCCCCCCCACATCTGCTGTGTGGAACCCAGGAGCGTCGCAGCGCTGAATCTGAACCGCACTGACAAGCTCCTGAGGCGTGGAGATGCCTCGTCTTCCTGCTGCTGCTTCCTTCTCAGTTCTTTCTCCTCCTCCTCCGCCCCCCTCCCCAGAGCAGACTCCCGCTTCTCCTTCCTATCCACTTTCCGCTTCGCTGAATTATCCTGAGAACCACTGGTATCACGATCATGGTAATCGTCGTCGCTGTTATCTAGTTCGTTTAGCCGTTGTAGCGCCAGTGCCTCAAGCTCCGAAGTGCTCGCCCTGTTTTCCATCGCCGCGTGGCGAATGAAGGACAACACCCGGCGCGTAACATTTGTGAGCAGCAAGGTGCAGAACTGCGCCCGCAGCACCGCCTCGCCAGCGGAGGAGATAAGCCACAGCAACCTCCGTACTTGCCTTGTTGCCACCACATCGGCAGGGCAGTTGGTGCGAAGCATCTGGTTGCTAAGGCTGTCCGACTGTTCCTCATGCTCGCGAAAGAGTGTGACAATTTCGTGCATCAACTGTACCGTCTCACACGCCGCCGTCGTTGATAGGCTCTTTCCGTCACGGGCGCCCAGCTTACCACGACGGACGTTGCTCACAAGCGTCTCGATGTTGTCACTGATTGCCTCCATGAGAGAATACGGCTCCTCTAACCCGATGCTGTTCCGTAATCGCGTCATTGTGGCGAGACCACGCTGTGTTATCTTAAGCAAGGCTCTCCTACAGCGTCCCTTTGGGATGGTGTAGCAGCAGTGATTTATACGGTCTCTAGAGTTTTCACTCTTGCTTAGTGGTATTCCACGCCCCCACTTTTTTTTTTTTTTTCCTTCTTTCTTCGTTTGCCGTTGCACCCCTCTTACCGGGCACACCTCAAAAAAAAAGCAGATGGAGAAAGGTAGGGGAAATACTACGAAAAAAAAAAAAAAAACGGGGAATGTGTGTGTGTATGTGCGTGAGAGAGAGAGTGATCGTTTCAGTGTCTGCACGTATGTGTGTGCATGTATGTGATCAAGACATGAGAACAACAGCAGCTATGAGAACACATCGTAGAAGTGTGAGTGAGTGGAATGAAACAAACATATCATTCTTATCTCTTCGCAAACCATCTCGTTCCCCACTATACAGTCCCACCCACACACACACACACTCTCTCTCTCTCTCTCTATATATATATATATATCCCCGCCTGCACATTTAACCCTATTGACTGCAGCAAAATCGCAGTAGCAACCACGGCGGAGACAGTAATGGTGGTGATAACACCTACACTGTACATAATCACCAAACATCAGTACTGTGCCTCACGTTGCCGGCGTCGCTTCTCACGCCGCAGCACAAGTGATGACAACTGCTTTATTTGTTCACGATCAAGTGGCTCGTCATTCTCCAGAAGCCCTATCGTCAGCTCACCCTTCGTCACCGACAACTTCTCCTCTGAGGTACCCGAAGTCTCGGAGAAGACGGGTTCGACTGCGTCGTTGAGAGTCACGATTCCAGACGCAATACTCATGCTTCGGGTACCACTTTCCTCATAGCCGTTATTACTCTCCTTCTCCTTGATACATGTGATAGGTCTATCCGGGATAGTGCTATTCGTGTGCCTTAGATTGCTCTGCAACAGCATGCCCGGCTTCGGGTTTGTGCGTCGCAGCTTCACGCGCGTGTTGTTTAGGGGCAATGAGACAGGTACCGGATCGATCAAGGTCGGTGGCACGCCGCGTCCAATCGCCTCTTCTGCCAGCGACAGAGCCTTCTTTTGCAGCAATTGCAGTTGGGTGACGAGATTATCTGCCCGCGTCTGTGGCATGCGCACCGATGGGCGGTACGCTGCAAGGTTGCCACCCAGCACATCCACACCACGTATTATCTCGCCAAGCAGCGTCTGCAGCCTGGTGTACAACGCCCCCGCTGCATCCCGCTTCTGCACCGCCTCCTCAACGGCTATGGCAAGCTCCTCCCGCAGACATGACGACGTTGGCGGCGGAGAAACGCCGCACACCTTCTCCTCACTCAAGCTCTCCTTCATGCGGTGCAGCTCTTTCTTCAGCTCTTCCAACTGCTGCTGCTTCGCAGAGAGCTGCTCTTGCAGTTGCAGCCGCGTAGCATACTCTATCTCGCACTTCGTGACGAGCTCGTCAAGCGTCGTCACCTTCGTAGTGCGAATCATGTTTCGGAACGACTCCTCGTAGGCACGCAGACGTTCTTCCTCCTCAGGTGAAGCTCCATACGAATTGCCCTTCTCCAGATTTGTCTGCTGCTCTGACCCTGAGCCCATGAAGAGTCGCTCCACTACACTCATCGAGGGCTTCTGTCGTTCCAGATTTGTCTGTCGTTCCCCTTCTATATCTTCTAAGCGTTGGTACTCGTCCTCGATCTCGTGCTGCAGATTGGCCTCACGCTCTTCAAGTACTTGCGTCTCAGATAATGCCTGATCGACGCGCCGACGTTGCTCGGCAAGTGCCTTGTCTTTCTTTTGCCGCTCTTGCCGAAAGACCTCGGTGAACTTGGATACTTCATCTTTTGCGTAGTTATAGTCGGACATTGCGTTGTTGTACATCATCGTAAGTCTCGTATAGTCCTGCCGTCGTGCATCAATGTTTTCCTCCACAGCGTGTATGTGTGCCTCAGAGGCTGTATTCTGGTCTAACAATTGTTTTAGCGCACTTCTGTAGCCAGTTGTGATGATCGAGACGTGCTTCTGCTGCCCCATCACTTTATCAAGAGACTTTTCAAGTATCTGAATGCGCAACGCGACGCTTTGGTTACCTGCAGCTCTTTCCTTAGATAAGTCAGATGCCTTTTCATCCAGGCGACGCGCCGCCTCGGATGCCTCCATGTCGGCCTTCATTGTTTTCAACTGATGCGTCATACGATTGAGCCGCCGTACCGCAAGCATTTTGCGTCGCTCCAGTTGCTCCAATTCCGTTTCCGTGACGTTACACCTCCCACTGCAAATGGAACGCAGGTGCATTTTCTCATTGTGCAACTGCCGAATCGCACATCGGTTGGCGGTGAACTTCTGCTGGTACTCGCTCTCTAATGCGGCACGCTGCAGAGCGAGTTCCTTGAGGCCCTCGGTGTAGAACTCTACCTCGTCCCGTGACGCATCCTGTACAACAACACGATGTACACCCGCGCTGCATCCACGTTTCGGCTTTGTCTTTGTCTCCTCGCGGACTGCACTCATTGCACTGCGCGTAGGCCGCAAGTCGTTCCCCGCACCGTTTTCACGCGTCCGAACGTTTCCCCCATCCCTGCCCATTGGTCACCGCTTATAGACAAGAAGAAGCGTCTAGGCGCACACACGATCAGGTGCAAGTCTACGTATATATATATATATATATATATATATATACGTGTGAATGAGTATGTATATGTACGCACAGAAATCCCTCTCCTCCCCTCCCTTTCTTCGTCCTCACATACACACACACGCACACACACACCTCTCCCCCTCTCTCGGTATATATATATATATTATATATATAATATTATGTATATTACTTTTCTTGTACAAAGGGCACCCCTCCCTCCCCTTTCCTCCCAGCGCTTACGAGTGTGTGTGTGTGTGTATATATGTGGAGGGGGCAAGTAAGTGGCAGTAGAAGAAAAGAACGCATGACAGTTGAGCAACACACTCAAGAGAATGAAGGAGGTGGGAGACAACACATGAGAGTATGCATTTCTTGGGTGTGTTAAATGCAGCTGTGGATAGAAGCGGTAAACCAATATAGCAAGCAATGACACACACACACACACACACACACACACACGTGGAAAGCGAAAAAAAAAACAATAACTATAGTAATAATAGTGGTAAAAGCATAAGCATCATCAATCAATCCAACCAAAAAAATAAAATACGTAAAAAAAGCACACGGATACGGATCCGTCTTGCCGCGCACATTGGCACAAATATCTCGTCCCCTCCTCTCCACACCACGCAGTGGCAGAGGTACATGAAAACAGTCATGAAAAACAGTTGTGATGAAAATAAAACATTTCAGAGGGACAACACCACCAAAGCAAAGAATAATAACAAGAATGCGAACCATGACGACAGCAGACATTACTGCACAGGATAACGTAGAATGGGAATATATATATATATATATATATATATTATCAGATGAGGGAGTGAGGACATTCGGAAGAGTTGACCACGGTGGCGGTGATCCCCTACATGTCCTCCATTACCACTGACCCACGCACAAAACCGTCATCATGCACGTACATGCAGGCCTTCGCCAGCGTTACATTGTCCAGCGGCAGCACCAGTGACGCCTGATATCCCTTCTCTTTGCTCTCTTCGAAAAAAACAGAAAAAACAGCATGATGGCCCAGGCGGTAGCGGCATCGGATCCACGCCTTCAGTTCCCCAACCGTCGCATTCTTTGGGAGTACAAATATGCCTGGAATGTAAGAAACACCGCTCCTGTCGTCGCGCTGCATGTACGGATGCAGGATAGCGAGAATGGCACCCTCCACCTCCACCATCGCCTTATACGCGTCCACATGCTTTTCCGTGCCACAGCTTTCAACTGCCATAACATTCGGAGGGGCACATTTGTCAGGGAGAAGGCCCTTTTCCTGCAGCACGGCCTGCTTGGAGAGATATGCCACCACCTCCGCGGATGGCTCGCACACGAGAAGAACACACTGCGCCTCCTCAGTGCCTGCGCAGGGAACCGCCTCCCGCAGAAGGTTGGCGAGCAGCAGTCGTGTCTCTAGTGGCAGGGAGTCCCAACACGAGGGAGGTGGTCGAGCCCGCTGCCGTGCCTGCGACTGATAAATGCCCATCCTCTTCCCGCTCTCGCACCCACACATTTAGTGAATAAGCGCGAAATGACTTCAAATGGGAAAGAGGGATGCTCCACAACACTTTCCTCCCCCTCTCCTCCTCTTCGTCGTCGCCGTCTTATACCTTTTTGTACCGCTTGCTACACAACCACGAGGAACAGGAAGAAAGAGAGAAAAAAAAGGTTACGGGGCAGCCACATCTCAACCGAAGATCTCCGATCAAGCAATCCCTCCACCCACCGTGTTTAGTTCGTCCAATTTACCGTGAGACACACGCACACATTTCCTGAGTCCTTCCATCCTCTCCCTCTCTTTCAATATGCGTGTGTCTGTGCGTGTATGTAGATGAGGAGAAAGTGTACTCAGTCCGCGCAAAACACTACATGGCACTGGCGCTGGCAATGGGATGCAAAGAAGTCACCGATAGTATTTTGCTTCTAATCCCTTTAATATCCTTTTTTTTCCCCCTTTTTTTGTTGTTGTTGTTGTTTAGCGCATTTTCTTCTCAGTGAAGTGCAACTTTGGCTTTTCCCGTGGTTTTTGTCTTTGCACGGTTGAGTACCTGCATGCTCGTCTCCACGCGCTTCCGCATCATGCTGTGCATGTATGTCCGGCCGGCGTGAATGTGGTACGCCACGGTGCTGCGGAAGTTCACAAGCTGAGTGACAGTCTCCACCAGATGTTCCACCGGCTCCATCTGCCGCCTGAACAACTGAAAGCTGCACCAGAAGAAGTTGGGGACGCCGTTGCAGCAGAGAGGCACGTCTTTGGGAATTACATCCGGGACTTTGTTGTGGTCAAACGCAAAACCCGGCGCTGCGCTGAGATCCCGTTGCAGCTTCCTTGCATCCACCATCGACTGAAGAAAATGACGCGTGAGAATTGCCTCGTCCCTTGTGGCAACTCGCATCGAGATAGCAACGATAAAACTACTCTTGTGACTGAACAGCACCATTTCCTCTCCTGCATGGTAGTGCAGAACCAGCGGTTTCACTAAATCAGGATGTCCCAGGTACACCTCGCACTGCCGGGCAAACAAGGGAACGAAACTCCAGATGCGCAGCTGTGCTGCCGCCTGCAGCGCATCGCATCGCGTCGTCTCGGAGGCAGACGCAGGAATGTACATCTCCGCAATGAAGCCCTCGTCACTACAGCTGGATGCAGTGTCTTGCCGTACAAAGCTCCGCACTGCAGGGGGGAAAAGGGAGGAAAAAACAACATCAAAGTTACGGTGGGCGTTCAGCTCCTTAAACGGCGTTGTGTGCCGCAATGCGATCGTCACAGAGGCGCGACGGCGCCCTGCCTGCACCCCAGCGCTGCTCTCGTCCCCATTTCCCTCCACAGCTGCAGCAGGTGCCTCTTGTTCCAAGTCCACACGAATGTGATACTCACAGCCATCAAAGTCACGGACTACGGTGGTAGGAATCTTGTTCGCCGATGACAAGATGCGATCCACAGCAGCCTGAACCGATGGATGCACCTTTTCAAGAAGAAGCATTACCACACAAAACACAACGGGAAGCTGACACAAGACCGCACCTGTTGCTCCTGTGGCATAATTAAAGGGCAGAGAGGGAACTCAGACACACACACACACACACACACAGAGATAGAGAGAGCAACTGTAAGCAGTCGTGGGGATAATGGTCACAATGAGGAGGGAAAAGTCGTCATGCAAACCTAAAATCTTTTTTTTCTCTTCGTCTTTGAGTGTATACTCTACAGATGCGGTGTTACCCACTCATAATCATGCATTCCCAGCTCTCCACACACCATAGTTTTCAGTTTCCATGCATGTTTCACACACACACACACACGTATTATATGTATGTGAGTCTGGTATTTGTGTGCAAGGAGACACGTGGTGTGTCGTCAGCAGACAAAAAAACTCTTATCACAGCTCTCACACTTGAGGAAGTAAAATACAGGCACTTGAGCGTTTTCACTAAGACTAGTCTCCTGCGCCAACCCCTGCCGAATGGAGGGCGCCTGAAAAAGCGGACTCCTATCCGCCACGATGCTCCACGGGAAAGGGTGGCCGCGCGGGGATATCTGGTCGCCACCCGTGCAGGTCGGCAGGTGGGTCTCCAGAGCGGTGTAAAAGCGACGCACCAGATCGCGGGTGTTGATGCCGGAGAAGGCCATGCTGGGATCATTGCGGAGCGCCTCCTCATGCGGACATAACGACCCACCTGTGCAGAGAGTTACCTCGACACATTTGCCGGAGCTTTCATCACTCTCATGACTGCCGCCAGCACCATGACGATTGCTGCCTTCAGCGACAGGGCGCACCAAGAAGCCATCGCAGCACCATGGACACCGCAGTTGAAGCGGCGGGTGTTCACTGACGGCTTGTATTGTCCCGGGTTCATCGCGAAAGCGCTTCCTCCCCCTCACTGTGTCAGTCATCGCACACAAAATGTATGTATATATATATATATATATATATATATGCACTTGCTCTCACGCCACCCACCCCACCCCCCTACATGACCCCTCCCTCCCTCAAGAAGCAGCAGCAGAAAATAAACACGAAAACATGATGTTTCAAGTATGAGATAACATACACGTCAAACATCAACGGGTAGTGGTGGAAAAACGAGATATGAAACAAACGAATTTATCAGCTCAGACAAGAAGAGAAGTAACTTATAATAATAACACACACATACATACATACAGAGACAAAAAAAAGACTTATGTAATGATTAAAAAAAAAGTAACCATAATCATAACAATAATAAGAATAATTATAATCATCAGTATCATAACACACAGAAATATATATATATATATATATAGAGGGGAGCGGGAATAATAATAACAATAATCCCGTTCTCATCCGCACAAAAAAGGAAAAGAAAAGAAAAAAAGGGAGATGATGTCCAGACAACAATACAAATCGCGTAAGAGCACCCACACAACCATGAAAACGCACCTGTGCGTAATGATAAAATAGCCTTCATGTATATATTAAAGCTATTTATGCACACATCATTCGTTCTTTTTTTTTTTTGGTTTTCGTTGTCTCTTATTCTTCTTCTTGCTGGTTAGTGCCTGTCCGTTCGTGTATTTCGTTCGCATAATCATC
Source organism: Trypanosoma platydactyli (assembly GCA_030849675.1). NCBI lineage: Eukaryota > Euglenozoa > Kinetoplastea > Trypanosomatida > Trypanosomatidae > Trypanosoma > Trypanosoma platydactyli. The sequence goes on along the minus strand of JASANU010000778.1, from coordinate 33,295 downwards.
TAATCCGCCGGAGTCCCTCCGTTTCTTCGGTTCCATATTTACCCCCCCCCCCCCCCCCACCCCCCACCCACCCGAAAAACAAAACAAACAAACAAACAAACAAAAAAACTGTTCTCTTTCCGCCTGCACAAAACCGCTCACGGAAGTGCAACAATGGCATCGAGCGCAATGCGGATGCCATTGGCAAGTGCTGTTTTTGTCTGCTCTGGTGTTGCAAAAACATGCGTGGCACCTGCACGCTTTGCCACCACGGCGCAGACAGTCCCCGACTGGTAACCCAGCAGATTCGCCAGGTGGCAGAGCGCACTCGTCTCCATCTCGATGTTGGCCACAATCTCCGTCCCTTCCGTCACGTCAAATTTGAGCGTCGAAAGCTCCTCCACCATATTTGGAACGGTGAGGTGCTTGCAAAAACGACCAACAGCGCGGCCTTGGCACGCGTAGAAGCCACTGGCTGTGGCAGTGGTACCGACAACGTACTCCTGCGCTGCTGCATCAGCCGGGAGGCCTTGGTTGAAAGTCTCACAGGCCTTCACCAAGCCGTTTGTAACGGCTTGGTGCGCCTTTGTGATGTACACATCTATGGCGCGGAGGCCCGTTTTCTCCTGCGTCACGCGGCGCACCTCCTGTAGGTCCTTAGACTTCTCCATCATGTCGGACTTGTAGTACAGGCAGGTGTTGTCCATGCCGATCACGTAGCGAGTGATGGCAAGAGCTGAAATGGGCATGTCGGGGTACGGCGAGCCGCATGTGCCCACACGAATGAGCTTGACAGATGAGGGATCAAAGACATCTGCCCCCTTCTGCGCCGCTGATGTTTGGTCATCTGCTCGCGACCGCCATGTGCGACGCTCAAAGTCGTACTCCTTCAGCACATGGATTTCATTTAGCACAATCTCAACATTGTCTGTACCCATCCCGGTGCTCAGAACCGACACCGGCGTGCCCTTGTACGTGCCTGTGGCGATGAATATCTCGCGGTGCTCACTGCGGAAGCGAACGCTGTCCTTGTCGAAAAACTCTGAGACGTAATGCACCCGCCCCGGATCACCAACAAGAATGATACGGTCCGCGAGATCGCTGCTCCTGCAGCTCAGGTGATATGTGAGGCCATCGGCGGTAACGGGAAGATCCGGATCAACCGTCTGGTCAGCACCGAAGACCGGGTTAGACATGCAGCCGCTCTGTTCGTGTGATTTGATATTCAACTGTCTCCTGCTTTTGTTTATATATAAATATATTTCCTCTATTTCTTTCCCCACCTCCTGTTGCCTGTCCGCACGCAGTCGGTTTTGTTTCAGTTAGGGCTGTTACTTGTGCTTCCTTCTTTCGGCCATGGCGGGAGGGTCAAGGCGGCCGGCAGACGAGCCCCCCCATCGCCACCAACACGCGCAGAACGAGTGGAAGAGAAGAAGAAAAAAAGAAAAACATGCAGCAGCACCGATCGATGTTATCCATCAACGATCACGCACAAAAAAAAAAAACACTACCACCAACAACAACGCTGAAGTGTGTGTGTGTGTGTGTGTGTATGTGTGCAGAAGAAAACAAAACAAAAAAAAAACAAAAGGAAGAGGGCGGGCGGGAGATGCGACGAGCCCCAAAGCGGGAGGCATTCCGCCTCACTTTCCCTCTGGACGTGCATCGCCTCCCCGATTCGTGCATTTCTTTTGCTGCCGGTCTGCCCGCATCTCCCGGCAAAATAAATGCAAACGCAAGACCTTCTCGACCGCAGAAGTAACACAAAAAAAAAAGAAGTAGAAAAGAAAACAAAAGCAACCAAGTCAGCCAATCAACCACAGAGGGAGACACACGCAGTGCCTACAGACACTGAAAAAGAAAAAAAAATGCAACACACACACATACGCATGGCTACATCATTCACCCTCGGCAAAGAAAAAAAAAAAAAACGCATCTTTACTTCGACTTCTCCATGCAATCCGCTAAAAGAAAAAAAAAACAGCAACATTGAAAATAAGACGAAGAGAATGTATCTGTATAAACACACACAGACACATACGCATGTACATCTATATATGTATATATATATATATATACACGCATGCACGGAAAGCAGAGCTGAAGCTGAAGCTGCAGAAGATGATGATGATGATGATGAGAGGACCCCCTAAGCGGAGGTCATCTTCATGCATGAATATGCGTCTTGTCTGCCCACAGCTTGGCGTACTCGTATGATGTGGACGCCAACACGCCATCTATGAGACATGTCCCAACAGTGAGCGCGAGCCCACCGTAGAAGCCACGTAGACCACGACTGCGGTACAAGTCACGCCCAACGCGCCAGAGGCGGGCATTTGGCGTCACCTGCAAGTTTGCACGTACAACCAGGTAAGGGTTGAAGAGGACCGCCGTACTGGCACTAGTGAAGATAGACGCCGCCGAGTTGAGAATGACGTTGTCATCCTTCGCCAACGCCCAGTGTCTCCAGGTGCAGGAGGAGGAGCCGTCATGCTGCTCCTCCAGCAGTCCATCGGCAGCAGTGTAGAGGTAGCTTTTCGAGCGGCCATATAGGGCCCACCACAGCGCTGTCCACTGACAGCCAACAAGCAGGGTCGTGCTATAGCCGGCAAATACAGAGCGTATCCCTCCCTCACGGTACATCGTCAAAAATGTGTGCAGCATATTATGCGCGTCACGCGTTCCGTTTCCCATGACATTTTTCGCCGTCATTTGTCTCAGGGCAACGATGCTGAGTGGGAGGTGAATCAGCCGACAGGTGGCATCTGACACATATCCCGAAATCGCATCGCGCGAGGTATCGCTGTCGAGCGGAAGTCGCTCGCGACTGTATTCGAAGAGCCACAAGTAAAGTGCTTCGCTGAGCGCACAGCCCAGCGTCAGTGCCGTCATTCCTCGCGAGATGCCGCGTAGCCCGCCCTCCGTGTGATACACAAGTCGCACAATCCGCAGCATCGTCATGGAGCTTGCAGCGGAGCATGTTTGCTTACGCGCCAAGGCAAGATTTAGAGGCTGCTGCAGCGCCGTGCGCAACCCACAGAGGGCAGCGGCGTAAAGAAGAAATCTTGTGGTGTCCAGGTCTGAGTAACTTCTGTTGATGCTATTCGTGTGCTCATGCGGGCCCACATCTGCAGTGCTGAGCGACACTGCACGAGTGGAGATGGGGGTTGCCCCCAACGCAGCCGCAACCTCTTCACCCCCCCCTCTTTCTTCTTCCCGCTGCTGCGGGAAGAGGGTAGATCCGTACATCGACGACCACGCCCACAACAGTGCAGAAGAGCAGCAAAAAGCGAAAGGCCCCCGAATGATCTCTACGCTGCTGCTGCTAACCACAAGATGAATGGTCTCTCCTTGCAACCGACAGACTCTCTCACTGCCGGTCACCCACTCCGTGTTTGTTTCTTATTTTGTATTCTTCACCTTCTGCCACCTCCCTCGCTCTATCCAACCATCTATTTATCCCCCCACCCACCCCCTTTTGTTTTTGTTTTTCCACCGTGCTTAGGCACGCAAGAGAACAGATGAAAGAACAACAGGATTCGCCTCAGTAGAGCATGAGACCCCCCCCCTCCCCCACCACCAGAAATAACAACATCAACAAAAGATACTTTCAGAGTCTCTGATGCTCAAACACAGACACATACACACACATACACGCACACAGACCTTTTCGTCATCGCCGCTGGAGAGATGCATTCTAGACAAACTAGATGTGCATTCATCCATTTTTCTCATCCCCCTTTTGTGTTGGTGCACGGATTATTCTCGCATATTAATACACAACATACGTATGCATCGTTGCATACAAGTGAGTGCAGGAGGTATCTCGTCTTCTTCTTTCCCCATCCTCCTCTCTCTCTCTCTCTCACAGACACACAGACACAAAGAGAAAGAGAGAGAGAGAGAGACGTTATTCCCTTCATTCATTGTTTAGTACTTTCCCCCCCCTTCTCGTCCCGCCTTTGCATCAATCCTTTTTATCCACCAATCGCTATTACACGAGGTTTGCCTGCCGCACTCCCTTTTTTCCTCTTCGTTGCGTGTGACACAACAGCAGGAGTAGAACTCGTCGCCGTGTCTGTGTTATCGTCACCTTTATTATTATTATTATTTCTTGCGGATGTCGTAGTCTTCTCCGCATTATCGTTTTTATTCCTCTTGTTACTCTTATTTTTCCCCAGCCGCTCGGCGCTCGGAGTCACAGACGCGTCTTTAGCGACATTCATCGATGCCATCGGCAACGACGACACAACAGTAGACCGGACACCATTGCCCTTCACCTTCTTTCCAGCTTCTCCATCACCCTGCCTTTCAGCCCAGCGCATCCTGCTGCTTTTACTACTTCTGCTGCCGGATCTCTCCCTCTTTTTACCTCTTCTTTTGCGCACAATGAGGGCTGCCGGAACTTTCGCCAGCTGCTCTTTAAAGTCGTGGCACTCGTAGTCAATACCGAGGCGCTTCAGGTGTGCGTTATTGACCTCCTCCGCGCGTGTATGTCGGATGAGGGCAGCAATGGGACTCTTTCTTCGCATATCGTGTCGCTGGAGTGGTGCACCGCGTGTTTTGTACTCGTATGCGAGGCGCCGGCGCTCGGCAACCCTCTCCTTCGTAGGCATTGAGCGATGCAGCGTGACGCAGCGTGCTTGCACTGCACGACCGCCAAGCGCCATGCCATGACATTCCTCCACAACAGTCGGCAACACGGACTCCGTGTCGAACTGCACGTACGCGATGCCCTTCGACTGATGCGTGCGCCGGCTGCGCACACAGAAACAGTTCAGAACGTTAGCACCAAACTGCGAGAGAAACTTGAAGAGCTGCGGTTCCTCAAACTCTGCGGGGAGAAAACGAAGCCTCAGCACAGAGTACGACAGCCGCGTCCCATCACGCTTCGCTTTCTCAAATGGATTTTCTTCCCAGGCACCCTCATCACTGGTGTCATCATCGTCACCATCACCGGCGATGCTACTTAAGTTGTCATCACTATCACTGCCTGTGTGCTCCTCTTCCCTATTATCATCATCATCTGAATATGCCTCACCGTCGTCATCACCCGCTTCTTTCTTTTCCATTCTGCTCTTCTTCATTCCTCTTCCTGCTGCTGCCTCGGTTCCCTTTTCGCGGGGCCACTTCTTGGCCTCCACAATGCCACCGACTGCCGCGCGCTTCGCTGCCACCCCCGATGCCAATTCAGTTTTTCTTCGTGTTTTGTGTTCATCAGTTGATGAACCCGGTAACGGGTCAAATCCATCGAACGTCACACGGCGGCGTGGCAGCTTGCCGCTTTCGCGTACAGTAACTGTTTCAACGGCTGCTCTTGCGGCATCGACTGCCGCATCAGCAAAGCTCTTTTTTTTCGGAGGCGGCTTTGCCCCGCGCCTTACCACCATTGACTATACGGCAGCGTGTACGGCTCCTTTTGCGTGAGTGGCACAGAACCATCAGCCACAACAACAATAACAACAACAACAAAAAAAAACAAATTCAAAAAGAAAATACAAGCGAACTCATCACACTTACCAAACACCCCCCTCCCCCCACTCAAAGGTAAAGATACAGACATAATAGAGAGAGAGAGAAAGAGAACACATTGAGACAATAAGAGGACCACTACCCCCTTTCTTTCATTTTTTTTTCTTCTCGTTTTCTTTTCTTTTCCCTCCGTGCGGCGCAGAGGGAGGTTGATGGCGTATGCGCTGGGGGACGGCATCAGTGCTTGCTGCTGCTCGCATCACTTCTCTTCTCTCTGCACGGATCCATCAAATAGATCTTTTTTTTTTCTCTTTACATCTATCCGCAGCACACATACATGCACTGCTGCATCAGTAGCACCGGAGGGCAAGGGAGTCGCAGGGCTCACCTGCTGACATGAAGAAGAAGAACAACAACACGAATGCCACTATGTGCATGTCACACCTCTTCACTCCTGTTGTCTACATAGTGCCCGTTTCCAAGTTTCGACCAGAAAACGTAGAGATTCGTTTTCTTGCTTGTTGCTGTTGATTATGGAGGTGCTGCGGCTGGTCTCGCCTTCTGATGCCACCAAACACACAATGGTACCACTCCATCGCCTCCGTCACCCGATCTATCGAGTCGAAGCTGCTGCTGTTGTTGGTCGCTGCATTGGTGCCAGACCTCTGCAACTCCATGTACCATCGCACGACAATCTGCTGCGCCATTCCCGCCATCTGCACAATAGTATTTGCCCAACTTTCGGTTGACGAACTCTTTGAGGCGAGGAGCATCTCTGCTGCGTTCACGACAATAGCGATGTCACGGTACACATTCTGCAAGACAGAGTTCCACCGCTGCATCGCGGCGGTGTCGCCAAGCGATGCCGGTTTCTCCGGAAAACTTGTATTGCCCCTGCTGGCGACGATGAATTTGTATAACCACGTGATGCGTCCCGCGGTCGAATCGGGCACTGAGCGATCATGCAGCAGTGCGGTTGCTTTAGCCGCGGTGTGTCGCTGGGTCAGTGCTGTGTGCCCGACACTAGCAATATCACCACCACTACTTCTTCTACCCCTTGAAGGCAACGCACTGACGTCGTCGGCCTGGAAGGCTGCAATGACCGCCTCCGAGAGCGCAAGAGGATAGCAGCAACTGAACATGCCGTTCGTGCTCAGAGGCCCCAGCAGGGAATTATTCGTGTGCATCATGGCGCATTGCCCAGAACGGGAAGACTGACCGCGCGCACGCGGATCTACCGGTGACGGTGAAAAGAAGAAGTTGTTTACAAGACTGGCAGGCGCGTCCTTAAAGACAGCAAAGACACAGACCGCCACTTTTTCTGGAAAGAAGAGTCTTTCTTCATCGTCCCCGGCGCTGGGAATGTCGTTGAGACATAACGCCAGCTGCTCTGCAATGTGCACCCGTGCTTTTATCGATACCGGTTTTTGAAGCACGCCGCAAACATGATTCATCACGGCTGCCAGATAAGGCAGCGCCTGCAAGCACAACATAACCTCCTTGTCTACAACTACTTTCTTTTCACCATCAGTGCCACCATCGACTGCTTCTGTAGACCTTCCCACCAATAAACCGCTGACACACTTCAACACCGACTGCAACCACCCGGCACAGACACAACTAAACAACACTGAGGAAGAGGAGGTCACCGTACAGCAGGTACTCAACAAAGGCACGATGGAGCCAAACAATAATGTGGACGGACAGCCGATTAATGCGACCACCCCTGCGAGATGCGCACCGACAAGACGCACCTTGGCCGACTCGTGTGAAAGAGCTGTTATAATATTCTGCCCAGCGATAGCGAGAACAGCTGAAGAGAGCAAGCGGTCGTCCGTCTGGGTCGAATCCGTAGCTGCCCCAAGAGCAACAAAGGAAATCGACCTTTCACTCACAGTTCGCCCAAGAGATCCCGAAAACCTGGAAGCTGAACCATGTGCGACACGCAGTAGGAGAGCACGAAGCAGTATATAGAAGCTACACCTTGCATTAACACTGCTTGACTCTGTGATCGCAACGTACACGGAGGAGATCAAACTGGGAAACAGCTCTGTCGCCAATTGCTGCTCAGCCGGCAGAACTGAGCATATCAGAAAGGCGTAGCTATCAGCTGTGGAGTAGTCAAGCGCCTGCAACGCCGCTTTCGCGTGGGGAAGCACATCGCTGCAGAACGCAGAAACGGTGAGAAATACATCGCATTCAGACATGTTGGCCAAAAGTGACCCCAAAAAGGCATAGCGATTTGGTACTGCATGACTTGGCGATGTACACCTCCACAGCTCCGGCGTGTTCGTTCCAGCAGAGGATGCAACTCGTTGATCGTTGGGCTCCACCTTCCCCAAAAAGATAGCCGAGACATCTGCAAGAGAACTGCCGTTAGCAAAGACGCGCTTCGCCACATCTGGAACACTCGAAAGCAACACGCTCCATATGCGGCATTGGAGCAATGCACCGAGGGCCATCTCCTCACGGAGAAAATATTCCGTAAAGACTGCTGCATCACCGGCATCATCAGCACAAGGCCAATCCAACCCGTTTGCCTGCGCCCGCACAGTAGACTCGATAAACTCCATTGTCGTTTCGGTGTGTGCTACATCAACCTGCTGCTGATTATATTTACGATCATTGTACAAAGATAGTGATGAGAGCCGTGCCGGCAACTTCTGCTCATTCTTTTGGGAAGCGGGTAACGATACCGTCTTTTGCACCTCGGCCCGACGCAGTGAGACGGCAAAGTCTACTGGGGGCTTCGTATGCTCCCCGCCGTTGGTGCCGTCGTCGTTGTTGCCGTCACCCACCGTGCCGGTTTGTCCAACCCTGGAAATGGTACGAAGGGCGGAGGTTTTTTTCTCTTGTGCCTCCCCCGAAAAACTAACTGATAGGCCGTTCTCCGCCACTTTCAGATCATCGAAGCTGCGTGTAGGAATCCCCCGCAGGCGAGACACAGCAGAAGCAGTGCTTTCAGAATTTGTCACGGAGTTTCTTTGCTCCCGCGATGAAGTCATTCTTTGAGAAGAGTGCGGGTTAAATCTCTGCGGTGGTGTTACCTCCTCCGCTGGAAATGGTGCTGCCTCAACCACTACACGTCCTGTCAACTGCGTGTAGAGTTGTCGCAGAAAAGACTCGGCATAGCCGTCACTGCACGCTATCATCCCATCAACCATGCGGTCACTCAAGGGGCAATTATTCAGAGCCAGTTGCTTCTGCAGAAGTTCCCAGTTGCGTCGTTTGTTTGCCACGCTCAGCTTGTCCTCATACGAGTGCATGCTGATGCTGCTCCAGTATCGCGAGCATATCAATGCCACAAGAAATCCATTTGACAAATCACGCTTGGGGTGTCGCACTACACGAGGAAGGTGCAAGCTGCGCAGCCAAGCCACTACCTCGCGTGGTATGCCCTCACGCAGCGGTGGTGGCGGCATGTTCGCCTCTGCCAACTCCGTCATCGTCAAACAACAACACCACTGTGCCTCTTCTCGCAATGCCTTTCTCCCCCCCCCCCCTGCAATAGAAGGATCAGGCACACCAACACACTACTGCACTATCCGTAAAAAACAAAAAAACAAAAACAAATAATACATGATAATAGAAATGAAAACAACAAAAAAACAAGTTATCAAGACACACGAAAGGATGCGAAGAGTAGTTGTAACACCGAGCAAACACACAGCCATTGATGGAAAGACACCCACTGACACGGATGTGAAAAAAAAAGCACATCCAAATATGTAACAACAGAAACAGGGGCATTTTTAAAAACTCTTTCTACCGTCCGGACAGAACGTAGAGAATGGCGTTCCACCAGCGTTGCGTTGCCTCCATCAGCCGCTGCCTGTAGTATCTCCACGCAAGCTGCAGAAGAGGTTTCCGTCGCACCGTCCATCGAAGGTCGCGCTGCTGCATTTGGAGAATCGCCTCAAAGTGTTCCACTGTGAAGCCATGTGAGCCCTCCGCCGACTTCAGCTTCATATTCTGACGCCCTGCTTGTGCCGCCTCCATTTGCTCCATCACCCTGACCCGCTTCACATACGAGTAGAACGAGGTGGTATCCGTGATGAGCTGCCCCTTCAACACCTCTTGCGACGACCTTGTCAGACCACGCTGCCAAGGAAGGGTCATTCCTGCCATGCTCAATGACGCCCCGGGCGCGACAAAAAACACATCGCCCACTTCCATTCCACTGGATACACCAGGGTTGTGGCTCTGCTGAACACGCGGCGAGGCGACTCTCCTCCGCTGTCCGCTGTCTAGCAGCTGCTGCAGTGTCTTGTACGCAGCCGTTACATTAGCCATGCAGTCTGCCGAGGCCGCCGGGCCGTGCTGGTCGGGGTGATGCTTCTTCACCAGCTCAATATAGCGTCTCTTGAGTGCCCTCTTCTCAAGTGGCGGCACGGCGAAACCCATGATGCGGCACGCCTGGCCAACGTTGAGGCACAACAATGAACGGGTGCAGGTGACCATGTGTGGGTGAGCACACACACACACCACACCCCACCTCAACCCTTTTCACCCCCCCCCAAAAAAAAAAAATGTTTGCGAAAAACAGCGGAAGAAAAGAGTATAACGCACAAAAATGATGTGGCAAACACGAACACATCACGCATCTTTGGTATATACCTGTACACGACGCGCATACAGAATAATAAATCTACGTAAACACCAGTCAATGCATAAACCATCCACAAAAAAAAAAATAGTCACAACCACGAGAAAAGGAGGACAGTCACAGCAGTGTAAAGAGAACGTCAACACCCAGCAATTGGTACAGCTGCGCGATGACGTCGTCCACACGAGCGATCCATGAGAATTCTTCACGCTCAGAAATCATTCCTTCCTTTTTTCCTATCTCATCGGCGTTGCTATCCACATCTAGCAAAAGCTCCATGAATCGCTGAAGCAGGTGTCCGGCGCGCGCTGGTTCTCCGCTGAGGATGTGCAGTAGTCCAACCTTCGGTCGTGGGCACCCCTGCACGGAACCAACAGAGCACCCCTCCTTCATCACCCATCTCCCACTCTCGGCCTCCCGCATGCGTAATGCCAAATAGTAATCCAACAGATAGTCAAAGCTTGCGACATCGGCTGTGGCAATGAAATCAAAATACGCTTTTTTAGAGGACACGAGGGAGGCTTCTGACTCTGCAAAGCTACAGCCGAAATAGGGGTAAGGAGTGATCCGGTCCATCACCTCGACCATCGTACTATTAGAAGAGGCTTCGTCGCACAAGCTCGCGCGAAACTGCTCGTTCCCTCGAAGGAGAGCCTCCGCTGCGAGCAGCACATCATCGTCCGTTCGCTCGTCCGACGACGACGGAGCTACTGCTGCACCCGTCAATTGTACCATTCGAACGGCGTTGAGGTGCGACAGGGTCGACTCACGATGACGCTTGGCGTCGGTCGTGCTTGCGCTAAGTAGCAGGTATTTGCGCAGCTGCCCACAACGCAGCGTGAGGTGGGCAAACAATGTTGCCGCGGTGACAGTACTCGCACGGTCACCGCCATCAACGATGTGAAGGTGGAAGCGGGAAGCTCCCAATCCTCCACCTATAATGTGTTCTTCCTCTCGTCCAAAATTTACTTCGCTATCGTCCACATTGTTTCTCTTAGACATTCCTACCCCCTTCGCTCTTCTTCAGCTCTACAGAGAAAAACCAGGGGAGTGAGACCACAGGAGCAAGACGGAACACAAAGCAACAGAGTAAAGACTACCAGGACTCCCATTCCACTGACAGACGCATACATATGCACGTATCAATAAACAACAACTGCAAAATAAAAAAAAAAAAGGAGGGAGAGTGAGAGGGAAAATACGTCTATTTCAAATGGAAGGCAACCGTTCAATGTCACCCCCATCACCAAACTGCGCGCAGAAGGCTGGTCCTGAACTGCAGCCCGCCCGCCATGCTCTCTAGCTGTGTGCCACAGCCCCACGACGTGACGGCCGCTCAACACTAAGAGGTACGTGATGCTTGTCATCCCTCTGATGTGAGGGGGACGGGTCCGCTGAGCAAGCCACAACTACCACTGGAAACGGCCCTTCACTATCCTGCTTTTCGGAACAATTCCTCTCCTTTGTATTGCGTAAATGCACCATCCTAAGTTCCTCTACCTCGCGTTGCACACCCCGCGGCGTCAAGAGCACCTCCATCGCCTCACTTCGTGCCTGTGGGATCGCGTGCGAAAGCATTGTAGTACTGCCCAACGGTTTACTCCCGGTGACCGGAAGCGGCCTAGAGGTGGATACTTCTGAAGCTGGCGTGGTAGCAGCATCAGCACCGCAAGTAGAGCGGTCACCGCTTCCCTTCTTCTCCAGTCGAAGAACATCACCGAGGCTACGCTGCGTTGGTGTGCCCTTCACTGACCCTAGTTCAGTCGATGTCGTATTCGCTGCACCTCCCACGCCGTATAGCAACCTGGACTCTGCCTCCTCCTGCTGCGCTTCGGTGCGCCGGATGGCACGCCGCAGATCTTCCACCTCTTTCCGGTGTTGCACCACCTCCGAACGTATTCCCTCGAGCTCTACTTGCAGATTCGCTTCAACAGCGCGCTGCATCTCGATGCACGTAAATATGTTGTTGCATTCCTCATTGGCAGTGTTCATTTGACTGTGCAACTCTTGTTCACGGCATTTCAATAGTAAAAGCTCCGCTCGGTTGTCTTCGTGCAGCTGCCTGCGCCGCAGGAGTTCTTCATGCAGCACATGCTGTGCCGCTTCTGCCACACGAAGTTCATCCATCAGCTTCTGCCGCTGTTCCGCAGCCTCACTTTCCTCCTCTCTCGCCACACGTGCGGCCCGGCGGAGCTGCAGCACTTCAGCCTCCAGGCTTGCTTTGCGCGACTCAACACGTGGAAGCTCTTCTTCCAATAGCATCCGCCGCTGCTGCACCGATTCCTGTGCCGCCTGTCTCGCCCTGTCGGTTTTCTCCAACGCGTTGCTCCGCAATACCGTCTCTCGTTGGATCTTCTGTTTCACATCCTCCAAACGGCTTTGAAGCCTTTGCAGTACCTCCGCTTGCTCCTTTTGCTCCCTTTCTTGTTGCTCATGCCGAACCTGCAGTGTAAAGACCTTCTGTTGTAATTTCTCAATCTCGTTGTCAATAACAACACCATCCTCCTCCATTCCTGCCTTTTCACTCTGCAGCTTTTCGAACAAGCTGCGAGACTGCACAATAGACTCCGCATGAAGCTCCACTTGCCTCTCAGCTTCCATGAGGAGATGAACCAGCTCTGCATCCTCCCTCTCCAGATGCTCCTTTACGGACGACACGGACATGAGGGTCTCCGCCCCTGCCCTGGAAAGTGCGCCAATCGCCAACCCGATAGCCTCCTCCAGCGGCAGCTTCTCTAGCTGCTCCAGCGCACGGTAGTTTCTTATCGCAGGTAACACCATCGTCGTATCACCACAGGTGTTTGCACCGCACTCAAGATTTTCCCCTCCCACTGTATCATCTCCCTTCTCGCCCCTATTGGCATCTATGCTGCTAGTGTTGATAATGCCCTGATCACTTTTGCCGTTAGGTCCCGACGGTGATTCGTGAGGATGATCATCATGAGAAGGTGGAAGAGAGAGGTACGGCGCGGACGGTTTTTGAACAATCTCAGCAAATCGGTAAAGAGATGGCAATAGCTGAAATCTCCACGCAGATAGTGCCTCGCGAAGCAGACGCCATAGTTGACTGTCCCAATCCTTTACGGAGTCCGCACAGGTTGTAAACGTTACCATTGCGGCACCACTCAGCTTTTCTTCTTGCCGACTCCTCAGGAGCGCCTTCTGCAGGGACAAAAGTTCATTAAGCTGCTCCTTGTAACTTGGCTGCTTCTCCAATGATGGTCTCGATACAGGGGGTGATGGCGTCGTAGAATGATGCGAAAGGTGAGGAAGTTGGCGGCTCTGTTCAACCATGTTTTGTAATTCCTCTTGACGACGCTGGAAAGCCTCAAAATTGCGTCCTTCCAGCGCCTGCAGCTCCTGCACCCATTGTTTCGCGACCTCCACCCGTCGCTTGAGATGCGCAACGTCGGGTCTGATGTTCGGTACGGTGACTGTTCTTGGCTGCGAACCAGCGTGGCACCCTGACGAACCACCACTCCCTGCGGCTGCCCCACTACTGCGATGTGGGGATCCACATGACGCCGTGGTGGAGGGGACCGATATGGCGTTTTCACGCTGCACTGCGAGATCAAATTGCATCGTTTCGCGAGCGAGGCGCTCACGCTGCTTCGTCAGCCGTCGGTTTGCCAGCACTTGCCGTCCCCACGCGACCAGCGCAGATGCATCATCCATTCACCCCCCCCCCCCTCCCCGTAACTCCGCCTTTCTCTTCTTCCCCGCACCACCAACACTTCCACCCGCTTCGTTCACGCACGAAGGCCGCAGAAGTGGTGCGGATGAAATAAAAAACTAATGAGAAAAAAAGAAGAAGAGAACCCATGTAGGTACGTGGGTGCGTGGGGTGTAAGAGGGGGAAGAAGAAAAAAGAATAAAATGACGGGGCGGAAGCGAGATAATTAGTTAGATATATACATATACGTATATATAACTATTGAGTGTGAGTCGAAGGAAGAGTACGTGGGTGCGAGCGCAACTGCGTGTCTGTGCGTCTGTATGTGTGTGTGAAGGGAAAAAGAGACTCCACAACACCTCCTTCTTTTCCCCTACAAAACCAAACGCCCCCCCCCCCCAAAAAAAAAGAAAAAAAAAACAATGATAGAGGAGAGGAGAGAAGAGGGAACAAACTTCTTCTCTCCCGTGCATCATCACGCAAAGAGAACAAATACTACGCTATGGCTCACAACAGTAAACACGCATGAACAACCATAGGGATTCACATCCATGTACGTATGCCAGTCCCCACAGCGTCTCCGTGCCGGCAGTTCGTCGTCTTCGTATACCACCACCACCTTCGTTTCTTTTGTCATTTCTCTCCCCACCTTTTTTTTTTTATTTTTCTTCCAGGGCTCCAAATAATGATATAAAAAACAACTGGTGTCCCCGCCCCTCACATACACACACGCATATATACATTCATTCATACATATATATATATATATATATATATGTATATGAATTTATATGAAAACGCACTTCGTGCGTTTTTTATGCTTCCCACTTCTGTTCTCTTGTTCATTCTCTTCCTTCTTCTTCACCGTCACCCTCTCTCATGTCTGTTATTCTATCTCACGTGCAGTGTTATTCCCCCCCCTTCTGCATGTCCGGCATCCAGCAGTAGTGCCAATAATGAACGCACTTGTTACGGCTATCGCAATATCGACTACTGTAGAGCAAGAGTAGGTTATTATTATTATTGCTGCAAAAGACACAAATACAATGAGCCTGGAAGGGGGGGGGGGGGGGAAGGAGGAGGAGGAGAGAGAGGGAGAGAGACGCGAGAAATAAAAGGAAAAATCAACTCTCCTTCTGCAGGCAGCATAGTGCTCACACCATATCCATACACAGACCTATCATGCAATATTAACTCATTCATTCATCCACCTCTTTCATTCTTCCTCTCCTCATCCTATTCTCTCCACTGCCATTCATTCACACAGAGGACGTATGTACAACTCTTCACCCAAGCCAACAAGCACCGTGTCCCTAACACTTATTTTATTTTGTCCAGCAGCAAGGCGTCCTTCTTTCCAACAGGCCCGTAGTTCTTAGAGAGAATTGTCTTCAGTTTATCGATTTGATCCTTTGTTCCATTTACCGTACGGAGGGCCTTGACGAACAGAAGGAAACTGTTCTCCGGTGTGCGATCAAGTGCCTGCCATGTGACATACACTTCCTCCAGCAACAAATGCAGTTGTTTGAGGGTAGCCAACTTCTTCACAGACTCCTTGTATTCACGACAAAGGGCCTCCACATCAAAGCGCACAAATGTAAAAAACGCCGATATCATCGAGAGGCTCATGTGAGCAGCCTTCCCTAGAGACGAGGTGAGCATAAAGACATCCCTGGAGTCCACCTGCTCACACAAATTATGAAAGTAGCCCACGTCAGGGTCGTACTCGCGAAGTTGCTTAAGAATATCATCCGATTCATCCATCACATACCCGGAGAGGAGAGGGGGCGAATAGCGCAACACAGCAGGAAGCACACGAAAGCGATACCTCGCATCGGCCTCCGCCGGGTTTGAACCCTCATTCAACACCTTGTGCACGTCTCTCACCATGTTGACTATGTTCTCTCGGCTGGTACCAGACTCAACGAGGAGGTTAAGGAGATCTGTATGCAGTGATTGTGGGAACACGTCGCGTCCACCCTTCACAACAACAGCCCAGTTGTGAAAGTACCTGGGAATCTCGGTAAACAAGTCCTGTTCCACCGCATCATGAAGGTGAATAAAGAGAGCCTTACGGACATCTTCAACAGGAAGAACACGCTTATTCGCCAGCTCTTCAAACAATTCACCGAGACGGGCACGTTGCTGTGTGTAGCGCAGAGTTGTGATGTAGCGATGAATAACAGAAGAACAGTACGCAATTCGCGTCTCCTCTGGGATATCCGCGAGCAGCAACACCGCCTCCTCCACGCTACTTGTAATAAAAAATTTATCCATCGCTATCCAGAACCAATCCCGAGAAGGAATCGGATTCATTGGCGACGACGGGGTCGTCTTGTTCCGCGGCGGTGCCAGTGGGAGTGGTCGACGTTCGCCTTCGTTTTCTGGTGAGGATGGCGATGCGCCCCCCGCCCCAGCAGGACTTGCCTTGGAGCCGTAACGCGGCACCCAGTTGTTGTCTATCGTCTCCAAAGTGTTCAAGAGCAAAAACTGAATTCGTCGTTGGGGATGTGTCTGCATGAGCTCCTCTAACACGCTGCGAAACTTCGGCACAAACTCTTTTCCCTCCTTTGAAAAGTACTTGCCGCATGTCACAAGGAGGTTCATGAAGTGAATCAGTTCGTAGTCAGCCGGAATACGACGTCGCCGCTCGGTCCCGTAGAGGAGCCACTCGAGAATCTGCAGAACCACCCTCTCACGAACGAGACCATGCGTGAAGAGAAGACCCAAAAAGTTGATGTTGGCCTTTTGCTTCGCGGCAAAGATGATGCGGCGCAGCTCCGCCTCCTCTTGTGGCAGGTTTACAATCTCCCTTTCAAGCTGCCCCTGTGTCGCCTCAGCCTTTTCAAACATGTTCTGAGATTGCCGAATAATCGCATTACGGATGAATCGGCCCGCCGTCTCATTGTCGCCAATGTCATTGATGAGGTGCGCAACCAGCTTGACATAGTACGGAACAAATATACTGTCCTCTGGTTGGATGGACTTGTGAAATATCACCTGAATCACCTCTTCAATTTCCTCGTTACTGGACTGACGAATTGGTAGGTCTGTCAGCTCCTTCTTCATCCGATCCAAGTTGCCCTCGCCAACCCTTCCCAGAATACCAAGTACCTCGTTCCTCAGTCTGCGCTCACTCATCACTTTGGAAGGCATGGATTCACCCTGGAAGAGATCCTCACGGGAGAGGATGTGCTCGGGTCTACTGTCCCTGTTCTCAGGCATGTCCTTCCACAGCTCGTTTACGAACGCGAGAATACCACGTGGCGGTGAATCCGTCGTGTTCTGCAGCTTAACGAACTCAGTTATATCGTAGACGCAGTTTGCTGGTGAGCTACTCACAACGGGTTCAGGCGCCCCCGCCCGTTCTGACTCCGGTTCTGCTCCTGAAGACGCTCGGTCAAAAAAACCCATTGATGAACACGTCGTCGCAGCCGGCAACTGCTCATCCTGTTGTGGTGGTTGCTGTTGCGAGGGCGATGCCGCCTGGCGTTCCACACCCGATCTGAGCAGTCCAACTCGATATCCAACATGAGTGCGATTCACACGCTGAAGCACCTGCGGCGTTTGCGTGAGCGGCGCAGACCCCACACGTGGCGGTACATTAAACATGGGTCGCTGATTCATTTCGCTGGCTGAGAAAGACGCAGATACTGCACGGAGAGACACGCACACAAAAAGGGATTCGCTGTTTGTGCTTGTGTGCGCAAGGCGACTGATTCACTAACCTTTCTCCTTGCTTTTCCCTCCTCCTCCCCCCCCCCTACTTCTCCACTTTCTGCCCTCTATATACAATTATTATATATAAATATAAAAGAAAAAAAAATCCTCCTTTTTTCTTCTTACCGACCCTTGACAACGAAGAGATAATAAGCACCAAATAGACTGGCTACACAAAACCGAAGTGTGTATGTGTTTGTGTGTTAGACCTAATAAAATTAGAATTTGCTCTAATGATTTACCGCTCTTTTTTCCCCCCCTTCTTCTAATTCTCTGATTCTGTTCCTTCCTCCACTTCACCTCTCTTACTGGCCGCACACGCATGCCCCCCCCCCCCCAAAAAAAAAAAAAGAAGGGAAAAAAAGTGGGTGTGTGTTTGTCTTCAACGTCTACTGCCAGAGAACACCCCCCTTCAAGCTGCCGCTGCCATTCGCGACTGCGTATGTGATTCACCACCTCCTCGTCATAACGCAGCACCATCACCATCCACATCACCTCTTTACCCCCGCACGCACACACAGAGAGAGAGAGATATTTATAGCTTGTTTTGCTTCTTGTGGTAGTGGTTGTGCTGGGGAACAGCACAACATCCTTCACAAAAAGTAGGTGCAGTAATTTACATCCCCATCAGTGGCGGGGTAGACACGGGAAATAATCGAACACAGTCGTCCCTCGTAAACGAGAACGCCACATAGAAACGGCAACTATGCCAAAAAAACATAAAAACAATAACAATTTTTTTTTTCCAGTTGAAAGGCAGAGAAGCAGGAAAACAGAGGAGGGGATCTAGTCAGTGCGCTACTGCCTCAGTAAAAACATGAGGAGAAAGACAAAGCTGTCAAAGGAGAGAGGTTCCTCGGTGTGCTGCTCCATGTAACATTGGAAGAAGTCCCGGTGGTTGTTGAGCCAGATCAGTTGAATGGCTAAGCTTCGGTCATACAGGCCCATGATGTCACTCCACATGATATCACCATCCTTCGAACAGCGCCTGAGTGCCGTAAACAGTGCACGAAGACGAACAGGTTTGGACAAAAGCAGTGGCAAGTCCTCCGCCTCAACCATCGGCATCAGTGGAGAGAAATTTTGCGTAGAGAAGCAGGCCGACTGACCTTCACCTGAATGTGTGATGAAATTTTCGGGACTCTGCATTTCTTGGTTCGTGTCTAGCTCCACTCCGGTGCCCTGCGACTGCTGCAGAAGCGGGATTGGGGACAGAAGTCCTGTCGGTGGAAATCCGCCCTCAAACATGAGCGACATGGTCACAGGCCTTGAGCGCCTCCTCGTTTCCCGCTGTGTCGGAAGGGGCAAAGAGGGAGCAGAGAGGCCACGTGTATCATTTTCGAGGGCGTGCTCGCGGAGAAGCAGGTCTAACTCCCATACGCGAAGCAGCTTCGCCGAGAATCCCAATTCGGAACGCTCCTTTGCAAGTTGCTCCTCCAGCAGCTCTGCCTTCTTCCTCCATTCGGAGGCATCCGTCGTCTTGTTTTGTGCCGCGATACCTTCCGCAGGCGATCCTACCGCCTCTTCGTCTTCCGGGACTCGACCCGTGTAGTACGAGATGTGCGCCTGCGGGTTGGCATTATTAATGCGGAGGGCGATGCCGCGCGACATAGGCTTGCCCTCCCAACTACAGCGTTGTGAAACTACCAACTCACTGTACGGGCGCACCATCCCTTGACTCTGAGGCCCTTGCTGGTAAATTTTTGCGCCAGCAGAGTCCTGCATCACGGAGTGAGTTCGCATGTCTGCCGTAGAGTAGTGCGTCCGGAAGCCAAACACGGCAGAGATACAGTGGCCAGCTTCTGCCAAGTTCGACGCGGCATGGACGGCGTTGCGAACCACATCCTTGCCGAGAGAAGCACGGATGCTTTTCGGCGCGGCGCGACGTGCATCAGCGGGATTCTCCGGGCCCACCAGCTCCAACAGCCGCTCTACCGCATTCTGTCGGGAAAGCTCAACCGCCAAACACGTGCCACCAAACGCAAGATGTCGCACGTGTTCCCTGAGAAGATCCCGCGACGACATGGTCTCAAACCTCGTGCCACCCAACACTGTAGTCCTGGTCGCCACCTTCGGTGAAACACGGCGATGGGGGCTCTGTCCTTGCTGCATGTCGTCGCCAATACTGTGAGGGTCAAATTCGCCATCACCATTCTCACGATCACTACTATTCGTATTAGCATTAACCTTGTGATCCCCGCCAGTATCGCCCCCGTCCTCAACAACACCAGCCGCGTGGTGCGCCTCCACTTCATTACCTTCGTCACTAGAGAGGAAAGGCAACCCTGCATTGACACCACCCCCCGCACGAGCATCACGCCTTGTCAGCTGCAGTATCTCCGCCATGATGCCATGATGCGCAGCATTCTCAGCGCAGCGTCGTTTAATGATGCTTCCACCCTCATCCCACGTCACGTCCTCCTCGGCATCAGTACCATTCACACCAACGTCAGCTGCTCCCTCCGAGCATTGTTCCGTGAACAGAGGGCCTTCAACTTGCAAATGAGCGTTCTTGGCGATTCTGAAAGACTTGCCTTCACAGCGTTCTTCAGACATACTCTGGCGTACACTTTGAAATGTGCTCGCTATCTTCTCCGCCAATTCGGGCGTGATGGTGAAACGCTTCGCAAGCACATGAAACCCCTCATCCGACACAATCTGCAGGATGTCCCGGTGATACTGCTCGGCATCGGGCTTGCACAAAAGAAATGTGTGTTCCGTCACGTCGTTGGCATGTGGCTTTTCCGTTCTGATGCGCATACTCCCGCCCGTTTTTTTTTTTTTCTTCTTTTCTTCTTGCTGCCACCACTACCACTGCCGGTGCTTAACCCTCAACGTGCTTCACGTTCACACGTCCTTGCCGCCGGTTTCTCCACCGCGGTTACCACCCTTCAGCAACGGCAACAGGAAGAAATCGTTGTATCATGGTTATTAGCAGGAACAGCACAGGTGTCAACAACCACGCAAAGAAGTGCGTTGAGAAGGAGGCGGGGAAAAGGAAGGGTGTATTTCACAACCGACATGGAGCGGTTGTTGCTAGGGAGAAACAAGCACGGCGCTGGGATGGCAAAAGCAAATAAAAAAAAAAAAGAAAAAAAAAACGACGACAACAAAAGAGGAGGTTATGCTTGCGTGCGATATGGCAGTCCCCTTCCTCTTCACCATCCCACAGCACCACAACACTCTTCTTTCCTCTTCCTCTTTGAACCCCCAAGCCTCATTCCCTCCTCTTGTGCCGTCTAGTCAGCGCCAAAACAGCAACAACAACAATAATAATAGGAGCACACACACACAAACATATATATATATATATATATATGAATATTCAACTCACTCCTTGACCTTTTTTCCGTTTTTTTTTTCGAGTTTTCTTTGCAAAAGAGAGGGAGAAAAGGAGGAGGAGGAGTTCTCCTCTTCTTTTTCCTACTCGTCTTTGTCTTCAGGAGCACCACATATTCTCCCTTTTTTATTTTTATTTTTGCATCTGTTCTTCTTCCTGATAATGACACGGGTGGTGCTGCTCCTCTTTCTTCCGCTGGTTTTATGCATATACGCTGGCGTGTGTTTTTTTTTTTGTCCGCATCTTCTGCTTTCAAGGAAGCTGCGTCATGCCACTGGAGCGCCCCTTGATGCCGTCTAAAATGCCCTTGTCAATAAACGACACAACCCGCTGCTGCGTGGAGGCGTAATTGAACGCCATTGAGAGGCACACCAACAACTCCGCGATGAGCTCCGCGATGTGCGAAGAGCACTGCGTGCTCGACAACTGCCGGTTCGTGCTGCAGAGGTCCACCAGAACGTCGTTCATGCCCATCGCAACGGCAGTGATCATGAGGGTTAGTATCGATAACGCCTCATGTGCGTAGTAGAGTAACAGCCGTGGTTGTAGGCGGTAAATGAACACAGAGAGAATAGTGACTAATCCAATAAGAAAAAAGGAAATGAAGCACGCAGCGTACCGCGCCAAAAAGCCTCCTCCCTCCTTTGCCATCGACACGGACCACGTGACAACGAGCATGATCATTGCCACGCAGTTGACGATCATCACCACAAGGTTGATTCGGCTGAGGAGCATGGCCTTCAAGTTGGCCCTATGAATCTGCTGCATGATGGCCTGCATATCTCCCTTTCGTCACAGGGCGTCCAGCAGAAGACGGAAGAGTCAAAATGACGTAAACGAATAACAAAATATCAATAACCGCAACTACAACTAACGAATCTACTGAAATCGTTAACTGTCAATGTAGCACGTTACGCACCACAGCTGGTGGTGACAGTAGTAAAAGGAGAAAAAAAAAAAAAACGGGATGAAACGGGGACACACACAGTGAGAAAAAAGCAAAACTTGAAATCGTCGCCCAAATCACTGCCGCATCTCCTTCAGATCACATTCACACGTACGGATACAAATAATAATAATAATAATAATAATGAGAGGAAAATACATAAGAAAAACAATAACTCTGTGGAACTTTTTTTTTTTTGGTTTCTCGCTTCGGAGCCCCCGTCGCTGTAAACCTCACCCCGCAGCATTCAAAACAACAACAACAAGCGGAAGAGCACAAAAGTTGTAGTTACGGTGAGCAGGAAAAAAGCCGCCTTACACCTGCGCGCTTGTGAAGCTCAAAGGCACGCCGCACTTCCTCATATTCATCGACACGCAGATCCTGTCCGCCAAATCGTGGTGGCACCCGGCTCATGTGGTGCGACAGATAAAACTCCGGTGGTGGTGTTAGTTCGCAGACCTCAGCCGCTAAGTAACACGTCCGGAAGGCCTCCATCAACTGGTGCTGCTCTGCAAATGGAAGCCTCGAATATGTCATGAGCACATCACACCGCAGTAAGTGGGGTACACCATTCAGCTCGCTCACGAGGTGCTGCGAAAGCGCCTCCAGCATGCCGTCCATCTCCTCACACGGGAGTGTTTCCCCAAATGCATCAAGCACGGGGCCGAGGATGAAAAGCGGGTGACGCCTCTGCCACAGACAAATGTTGTAAAGCCGCCTATAACGCATCGGTGAGGGCATGGGCGTGCGTGGCACTGCAGCCTCTGCCTCCGCAATCCACCCGCGCAACATGCCACGCATCACGCGTAGAATAGACGAGCACCGTGCGAGCACCGGCAACGGCCACTCCACGAGGCGGCACATCAGCACCTCCACTTCACTGTCATCAGAGCCAAGCGACTTCCGCCATTTTTCGTCTGCGACATGAAGCAGCTGGTGAAGTGCGGCGCAGCTGCCGACGTCTGGATGCATGGCGATCTGGCGAAGGGCCCATGGAAACTCGCGCGCGTCTTGCGTCGCCTCAGGCCGAGACGTTTTCTTCGCGCCAGCAGCCGTTTTTACGATCGGGCCGCTCAGCAGATGTCTTTCCTCAGCGATGACGTGCCGCGGCATCCCCCGCGTCGCTGGTCCCGCTGTTGGCGTGTGCGTGTGTAGGGGCGAGGGGTGGGGGAGGAATTTAGCGGGCCATGCAACAACAACAACCCAAAAATAAATAACCGCAACAAAACGCTGCGTCAAGCACATACAGTACAATAGAATTTTTTTTTTTTAAGATACGCAAATGGAACGTAATGGTGATGCTTGTGACGTTTTTTTTTTTTTTTAGTTTTTCACCGTCTTGCCACTTAGAAAAAGGAAAGAAAAAAAAAAAAGTCTCCAGAGCTCACTAAATGATGGAAGAAAGAAGTGAGGCTGTCAGTCCAGCTTGAACACGAACGCTGATGCAGATAGTCCAACTCGGTAGCGGCACGGCACATAAGGCGGCGTGGGACAGTCGTCATCGTCTGCCTCGCCGACGCATTCATTCTGAAGCCCTTCCTCCCAAGGCGCCATCGATACCCCACGATCCCTCCTGTCCCCTTCACTCAAGTGACGTAGACATCCCTCGTCTTCTTCCACCTCACCCTGGGAAAGAAAGGGGTTGCGTAGTCGCATCGGACTTCCACTCATTTCGTCTCCCCTTTTAGTTGGTGCTCTACTCACTGTTTCTGCCTTTCCTGTCCACCCACCTCTCTCTGTATGGTACCGGAGATCCACCCGTACCTACAGCAGCCTGAATGA
Organism: Trypanosoma platydactyli; assembly: GCA_030849675.1. Lineage (NCBI taxonomy): Eukaryota > Euglenozoa > Kinetoplastea > Trypanosomatida > Trypanosomatidae > Trypanosoma > Trypanosoma platydactyli. Next base: position 9,777 of record JASANU010000778.1, on the reverse strand, counting down.
TGAAGACAAAATACACACAGAGAGAAGAAAGAAAGACGGGCACAGTTAGAGGGGACAGGATTAGAGTGATAGACAGCGATGGAATGAGAAACGGGTGTCCACATGGGACGAGATGCAGACGGGTGTGGCAGTGTGCAGCACACTCTCTTTGCCACCCGCCCTCACACCTCTTTTTTCGTCACGTCCGTGCAGAGATGCCACGCAGATAGAGATCTATTTTAACTGCGAATCTGTAACAGAAACTGTTACCAGCAGCGCGGCTACTTCTCACCGTCGTTCTTTCTCTAACAACCCCACCTTTTTCCCGTCAGTTTCATACACACACACACATATATATATATATATATATATATATATATATATATATGTGTATATTGAAAGAAACAGACAAATAAGTATATACGCATAGTCCTCTTCCATCAGCCTCCCTCTCCCCCCTCCTACCGGTCTTGCAGTAGACAATGAACATTCCTTATGAGAAAAGGAAAGAAGAGCCACCGTGATAAATAATATCCCGTGTAATAATAATACTAATAGTGACTTAAAATCAGGGTTTGTGGTGGTGGCGAGAAATACGAAAAAGGAAAAAAAAAAAAAACCGGGCAGCATTCCGATCAAACACACACAAATAGAGGGAAAGAGAGAGGGGGAGGGGAGGGAGAGAGAAGTAGAAACATTAAGAACGGATAGCACTGTTTTCGTTTTTATTAATATATATATATATATATATATATATATATATATATATATATTGTTTCGTGTGCTTGTTTCTTTCGGGAGAGGAACTTTTCGTGCTGGTTCTCTACTTTTTTCTTTTTTTTTTGGGGGGGGGAAGGAATTCCGGGCTGCTTTGCAGGAAAAAAAAGTCTCTCCCTCGTGCCGGATGTGTGCCCGCACATACACGCGAGACCGGGCATAACTTCTCTTTTCATGTCGTTCTTACGGTTCCGTTTAACCACCCACCACCCCCTTTTTTCCTTTCCATTTGTTTCTGTTGTGTTTGTCGCTGCCATTTTTTTCTTTTTGTTTCTTTTGTTGAGATTCAGTTTTCTTTTTTTTTCTTTTTTTCTTCTCTTTCATATTTTTCGTTGCTTTTATTTTTTTTTTTTAGAAATTTTTCTGTTTTTTTTTTTTTTTTGCTCCTCCCGATTGTTTTCCTCCACACTCTTCCCACACGCAACCTTTCGTACACACACACATATGTGTGTTTGTATGTATACAAATGTGTGTGTGTGTGTACAAAGGGTTGCGGGAGTACGCAAAGAAGATCCGCTCGCTGTCGTCGCCCCGGTTTTCACAGCCTTACGCGCCTCGTCACACTCCCACCACCCGCATCGCTCTCTTTCTCTCTTGCAGACGCAAAACAGTCAAAAAAAAAAAATGTTCGCTCCTTCTTTGGCATGCGTGCGAGAGGGTTGCGGTCAGTCGGCGGATGATGCCCCCCCCCTCCTCCTCGAGAAAAGCAGAAGCAGCCACACGAACAAGAGGTGGCGAAGTAGAAGAACAACAACAACCCAAAAAAGTGGACGCGGACCACAAGTACGACGGGTGATGTCAGTATAGAAAAAGAAACCAACAAGAACAGCAACAACCAAAAAGGGAAAAAAAACATCAACAAAGAAAGAGATATGGAAGGAAACACACACGGCGACAGGTGAACAGAGTCAGATGCCCCATCCCACCCCTCGAGACAAAAAAAAAAAAAAACGGAAAAAAGGGCCAAGTTAAAACAATAGAACATGCCCTATATCCGCACGAGGATATGTATGTATGATCTGGGTCGTGTCTGCTGACGGTGTCGGATAGTCCCCCCTCCCTCCTCTTTCTCTCTCCCTTCTAGTTAGCTTGCTCACTCTTGTGCGTGTGCTTACCCCCATCCCGCTCTCTCTTAATCCACACAAACAGATAAATATATATATATATATATATATATATATATATTTATATATTGGTGTATGTATAAAGAAACAGACCTCAAAAACCAGGGTGTGTGAACATCTTCAAACCCTAATCGGCAGGTGCAGTGTTTTTTTTTTTTATTATTCCCCTTCCCATTGCCGTTCCCCGCCAAGCGCTATCCAATTAAAAAAAAAAAACCTGCGCACGCCCAACGCATAAAAAAATCTTTAAGAGTGCCCATGATTTTTCACTGTGCTTCCTTTTGCTGCATTTCCCGACTCTATCTTGCCTCCTCTTAGTTGAGGAGTCTTGTTGCTGTTGTGACTGCTTGCTTGCTTCTTCCAGAAAAATGGTGGTAGGGAAGTAGGGGAAGAGGGGGGCTGATATTCTCTTTCTTTTCCTGTTTCTTTTTTATCTTTTCAAACGCACACACACACACACACACAGAGAGAGAGAGAGAGAGAAAAAAAAAATGTGAGAAAGACATATTGTGTGCGCATGAAATGCTTGATTTTGAGGTAACTTTTAGCTTGTTTCACTCCAAAAAGTACCCTCCTCTTCCGGTTTTTCAGCCACCCACTTTGCCTCTCGCCCCCTCTTTTTATATCTACTTTCCACCACGCTTCTTAGGGCCTCCAGTATTTGTGCCGCCCCCACCACCACCGCCGGCGGAGTCTCCCGCTCCGTCATTCTCACTTCGCTGCAGGGCTGCAGCTCCACGACCACGTTGAAGCTTCGGTGCGTGTTTCACCTCGGCCGCAGGGATTGGAGTGCTATCCACCGTAGACACAGGCGGGGGGGCAGTGGCGGTATTGGTACTGACTGGCTGCTGTGGTTCTACACGAGAAGCACCGCTGTTCTTTGGTGGCCGCATATTGCGCATGAGGGCAGCTGGGGCACCTTTAGGTGATCCATAGTCTTGCATTGGCGCATTGTGATGTTGCGGTGGCGCATAATTTCCATAATTGTGAAATTGTTGCTGCTGTTGGTGGTGGTGGTGGTGGTGATGGTGGTGGTGGTGGTGGTGCTGCTGCTGCTGTTGGTGGAATGACTGAGGATGCATGTGATGCACTGGCATTTGCTGGCTCGGGTTCGCCCTTGGCCCACCTCCCTGGTATGCTCTATGGTGAGTGGGGACGCCCTGCTGCTGGCTAGGATACATCTGCCCTGCCGGCCCTGTACCTGGAGGAATGGGAGCAATTTCGTAGTTCTGCTGCGAGTACGAAGAGTCATCCTGGTCGTAGTACATGGATGTGCCTGGCCAGTTAGGCAGACACTTGTAGCACTGTTCATTGCCCAAAATTAAGTCAGCCAAAGTGGTTAGAAAGTTCACCGCAGGCGCCGCTGAGGCACCGGGCTTCATCGGCGTGTACGGCGCCGCTGCCGGGTTGAACCCTGGAGACTTTGGGTGATTGTCGTGCAGCATTGAGTGCCTCTCCTCATCCATCCTCCTGTGACGCATCATGCTGTCATCCCCCAACACCACCCCCGACCCTGCCGAAACAGTCGCTGGGATGGCTGCTGCTGTTGTCGGCACTGACACTGTAGATGCAGCGGTGGCTGCTGCTGCTGCCGTTGCAATTGGTGCCGTCACCTGCTGCATCTCCCCACCGACTTTGCGCCCAGCGACGCCGGGAGGGATGTACACCGCCTTCTTCTTTTCCGGCGGTCGCTGCACATCAGAATATAATGTACCCTCATCAATATCGTCACCGTCTTTCAAACACTCCTCCCGCTCGATGCGGTGGGCAATGCCGCGTGTCGCTGACCCTTCAATTTCACGCGCCAAACGGTCTGCCTGAGCTCGCTGCTCCTCCGTGATTTTGCTGTGATCCAGTCGGGTTGTGTAGATCTCTTCCTTGTACGTCGTCTTCACCCCAAACGTCTTCTCGTTTACCTCGAATTGATTCCATGTACCAGTCTGATGGGATTCGCTTTCCAGAAGTTCGTTAGCGCCGTCATCGGCCCAATCAAACTTGCTCATTGGAAACTCATTCCGCCCACTGTCTACTCTGCCAGGAGTCTCCGTCCGTATTTTTACGTTTTGTGCCTCCACCATCACTATGTCTCGGCAGGGAATAATCGTATCAGTAAATTCTGCACATGACGGGTCAAGCGACTTGTGCTTCATAGAGGTGAGATACCGGGTACAACAAATAAGAATGCCCGCCTCTGCATCTGCATCAACATCTGTGCGTGATACGAAGATGCCTTCTACGCAGGCGCCATCCACGAGGCGAACCTGCACCACCTGGCCGACTAAGTTCAGGTACAGGTACTCCAGGCGATCGGCATTGCTGCTAAATGATGCCTCCATCGGGACAAGTTGTCGTGCCTGACTTTTACCTCTCACCGCCCCTCTTTACGTACGTACACACGTACGTATGTATGTATGTATGTATCACCCTTGTTCTTAATCTGCCTTTCACTAGAATCAACCGGTATTTATACCAGAAGAAACCAAACAATTTTCTTGTTTTCCCCTTCTTTTCCTTGTATGGTGTTTTCCACACATGCACGCATGTGTAATACAAAAAAAAAAAAGTTGATACATTGTTTAGAAAAGGAAAGAAAAGTCGCTGTAATGCACGAGACGAGTTGCATTCAAGCAACAGACTACGCAGGAGCAAATTTTCTCGTTCAGCTATATATATATATATATATATATATATATAATATGATACGCATACTTCCCCCACCCACCCCCTTATTTTCATTTTCGCGTGCACGTGTGGGCAATTGTTCCTCCGTTCGCAACCACCAGCTACAGATACTTCTCCAGCGTCAGCGCCCTCTTGTCCACGCGCTGCAGAGGAGGGTACGGCAGTGACCCCGAGGAAGCAAAGAGGACACCCTGCAGCTCCTCGCGATCGTACACTTTGTTGCGGATGTTGCAAAAGTCGCCATGCTCCGGGTCCGTCATCTGCGGTATGTCGGTGTACAATTCCGGTATGACGCGTTGCTGTTCCTTTGGGGCCAACCGGAACGGCAGCTCCACCACCTCCCAATCACGCTGTTTCCACTTCTTACGCAGCGTCTGCTGAGCACACCACACATCAACGTTAAACTGCACTGTGCGGGGGTCCTTCTTAAACAACCGCCCACGCTTCTTCACATCAATGGGGCCAATCTCACGCAGATGCGCCGTACGTCCACCGAACCGGTTCGCATCGTGCAGAGGCAGCGTGTTGAAGCTGTGCCGCTGCCGGTACCGAAACGGTGGGTGGTCAAAGACACCAGTCGAAATCAAAGCCACACTGCAGCAAAGCGCTGTGGTGTAGCCGCTGTGCTGGGCATGTGGCAGAACACTGTGGCACCTGCGTCGCATCTCTCGCTTACTACTTCCCAACCAACGTATTCAGAGAACAACTCCGCAAAGGCTGCTGCCCCTCCCCCCTTCCTTCCCCACCGCTGCACATGCGAGTGCAAATGCGCACGGTACCCAAGAGAAAAAAAGAAAAAAAAACAAGGGGGAGAGAGCAGTGCATCACCTCACAGTTGTGCCACACAGTGTACATATATATACATATAGAGAGAGAGGAGAGAAGAGCCAATAATTCAGTGAACAAACTAAAGTAGTACGCCTCTCTTGGAATAAAACAAAGCAATCGGGAAAAAAGAAACAGCAAAAAAAGCTGTAGTTACACACACGCAGACACAAAAAGGAGGAGGCAAGGAGTAAAAAAAAAAAAAAAACCGTAAAAGGTATTGTCACCACTTTGCAACGTCCTCCAACAGCACAAGGAGCGACTCAGCAAGCTGCAGAAAGTAACAGTTGTTTCCACATGCATCAACCTTCGTTGTAGTTTCCTTGCACAACTCCTCACTTTTCCCATTTTTTTCGTTGACGTCTGTCACTTCCTTTTCTGCCAGGTTCATTAGGCGTTGCAGTAACAACCTCGCAGCAGACCCCTTGTCGCCCGGCAAATGCCTAAGAATTGCTTGTGTGGCACGTAAACAAATCATCCGCGCCATCTGGTAGACCCACTCATGAGGGCAGCGCATCTTCCAGCAAGCCACAGCACGGGCCAGTAGATTCACAGGACCACCACTACATGCGAAATCCAAGTCAGCAAGTGCAACCATGACAAAAGCAACACCCTCACGCACGAGGCCCAATGCCTGATGCATTTTCAGCTTCTTCTTCACCTGTAGCAGCACCACGGACACGAGCGCCAGCTGAAGCGTGCACTCCAGTGGATGCACAGAGGCAGCCAACTCCGGCGGCGGGTTCACAACCCCCAACACGGTGGAGCCCGTCCATTTCGTCATGATCTCCTCGGCACTACGCTGCAGGGCAGCGTGCGGCGGTGCACATGTGCACAAACGCAACACCTCCCACTCGAGTGCAGCGTCGAACACTAAAAGCTCGCCCACCGTCCGCAACATTGAGTAGATGTGGCGACCCTTCGCCGCGTCCGCCTGCTGTCCACCGCACACCATGCACGCAATCTGCCGCAAGGCGTATGCGCGGAGGGTAACTGCGAGGCGATCGTTCGCTTCGCATTGTGCGAAGTGGTCCACTGCCTGGCGGTAAAACAATTCCTCCTCCGCTGAAAAACACTGCATCTCACCCATCGCGAGTGGCTGGTGCGCACCTAGACGCACTTCCACAGGCGCTGGACGCGATTTAAGTTGTGCCATGCGAACGAACACCTCACCAAGAGAAAGAGACACGTCTTTTATTGTTATCGTCGCCGTCGCGATGCAACTCTCACCGAAAACGGAGTCGGGGGGCCCCTGCTGCATGGCTTTGAATAGCGACTCTGCGCGGTGCAGTGAATCAAGTGCCTTGGTGTAGCGGTCCGTAAGGAGGTAGTTATGCCCAACGTGGTAGTACACCTGTGCTGCTTTCGACATGAGACGCTTTGACTGCAACCCCGCCTTGGTGATAAAGCGCAGCGCTGTGAAGGAAAGCGACACCACGTCATGCGTAATGGCACTCATCCACGTCAGCGTGGAATCTCCTCCAGTAACTGCAGTATGACGCTGCTCCTCGCGAGATTTAATGAGGCGACTGAGCTCCACCAGCGTATCCGCTGTAAAAGGTGTCCGATCGCTTAGAACAAGAAGAACGACGTCCGCGTACAACTCCCACAGAGTAGCCTCAAGCAGTGCAACATCAATAATCTCTGTTTTTGTATCGATCAGTGCCTTCTCTTCCGCCCCTGTGCTCACCTGTGTGCATTGCGTAAGTGTTGTGTCACTTTTTAGCATGTGATTCATCTGTTCCAGACGTAAAAGGCCCTCCACAACCACCTGCAGGAGATTTTTAGCGACAAGGTTGTGAATGCGTTTGTTGCTGCTGCTGCTCGATCCACTTTCCTTACGTAAGAGTAGGTACACGGAGCGCACGACGCAAAACCGCTCCATAGTCCTAGCGATGCAAACACACAGAGCGGCGCTGCACGGCAGAAGACACTGAAGAAAAGAATATCGCGTAGCAAGCCGCAAGTCCTCATCGCATACAGCCTCCTGCAGACGCAACTCAAAGCGCCCACACATCTGAAACGCCTCCCGGTAAATCTCCGGCAGCTGCACGATGCCACCCTGGTCCTCAAGCGCAGCCTTTCGGTTGTTTATTAGACGGCCAATAAGGCCGGGAAGAGACTTTGAAATGTCGCAGACATGATGACATGCCTCCTCAATCCTCGAGCGCTGCTGGAAATGAACGGCAAAACTGCGCAGAAGCAATGAGAGGGCATCAGGTGCCTTCTCCTCTGAGTCCTTTAGGCGCATGCCCATCCGGTAGCACATGGTAGCTAGTCCCCAGTTGAGTCTTTCGCTCTCTTCAGCACGCCGCCGCCGCTCCTTTTCCTCCTCTTCTACTGAGTGCTTCTTAGCATTACTTCCACTCTGGTCTTCATCCACATCTGCACCATCCTCTGGAAGAAATTTCTCGAGACGTTCATCACTAGAGCACTCATAAATCTCAAGAGCGCCAGACTCGTAATTTCGAATCACCGCATATGTTGTGCCATCCTTTCTACACTCTGACACTAGCCCCTGCAGCACGTTGGTCGTGAAGTTCATGGCAGCCGTCGCCATGCGTCCCTCCATCAAGCCAAGCATCTCTTGGGCCTTGGTTACTTCATATCGTTGAATAATACCATCGTTGTGAACGTAGATACCAACCTCGGGTACATTTGCGAGGGTTGCATTAAACCAACACCTTAAAATATCACGCTGCAGCTCTTGTGGCGTCATGTTCACGGAGGTGTCCCTAAGTTCCAGCACGTACTCCATGTTGTTCCTGCGATCAAGTACAATGGGGGTATCAATGCCCACCAGCACATTCATAGTGCCAATTTCCCAGCGAAATATGTGCGAGTAGCCACTCAACAACTGCGCCTCCCGAGACACAGCGACGGAGCCGATGCGATGTACTGGCAACGTCACAATACCCTTTTCACTAGGGTGTGCGGCAAAATCACTACCACCGGTGCTGGTGCTGGTGCCGATGTCACTGGCGCCCCGCGGTCCAGTAGACTCATCAAGAATGCGGTACAAGGCTTTTCCAAGCAACGCTTTTCCACGCAAGTCCCGCACCCGCGTGCGAAATTTTTGCTCGCTGAGTGAGTCAACTATTAAGGTTGGTCCAATGCGACGAACCTCAAGTGTCAGCGGCTTTTCGTCAATGTAGGTTGCCTCAAACACAGAACGCAGTGCTTCACCTGTTGACAGGACAAAAACGTTGTCATCACCGTTCCGCCACTCCTGTAACGCGCAGGTGAGCATCGATCGTTTCGCCGCATTGTCATCTCGTTCGAAACCTGGCGCATGTTGATGTACGTTGTATGTGGTGTCCGGCAAGAGGTAATTCCATGTTGGCATGTCAAGATCTGTTCCTGGTTGCAACGGTGCCGTCATGGGCAGCGGCGGGACGCCTTCTACATGCCGCACGTGAATGCTTTTCGCGATACTGCTCTGCATCATGGCGTTAATCGGCAGTGACCCTTTCAGAGGCCGCGGATTGCCATCATTCAGCAATACAACTGACTGCTTCACCTCGTCGTGAAGAAGGTCCTTATGGTGATGGTTTTCGGTGACGGTAGCGGCGGGACTGATAACAGAAGATGATAAAGGAACAACTAGCGCGCTCTCTGCAGCTGCAAATGAATCTGCATCTGCTACTTCCGCGGCAGCTGCGACCTCCGCCTCGGCACCACTGCGGGTTGGCAGGGACTCAGACAGCATTATCGGAAAGAAGAAGTCAAAATCCCATTTGCAAAGAAGGACTGACTTTCCTAAGACATCCTTGCGTGTGGTGGTCTTACCCGTGTGGGATGTGTCGTTGTTGCTGTCGCCATTGGTATTATCAGCATTGTCGCCCTCTGCATTCCTGTCAAGATGCAAGAGCTTCTCATCCCTGACCTCTGCCGCACGTTTGCGCTCTTCATTCTTCCTGCGCTCGTTGAACTTTTTGACGGCATGCCGGTGCAATGCACGTCTAGACGGACGTGATGGGACGTCGCTGTCACTGCACTCTGCAACAGCAACCGCCGTTGCTTTGGGAGGTGGTTTTTTTTCCGTTGCCAGTTGTCGCATGGTAGGAGGATTTTACTTTTTTCCTTCGCAACCGCGAAATAAAGCGAAATGCAGAGCACGAGAGAAGCAACGGGAGGCAAAAATATGACACATCCCTCTTATCTCAGGGCTGAGAGCGCACGTGAAAGTTTCGTACGCACGCCAGGAGCGCAAGAGCTGAAAATCAAAATAACAAACGAAAGAAAAAAAAAAGTGGTTGCATATTCACATAGTTGTGTTTATAACACGAAACACAAAAGACAAAAGGAAATCGAATCCAAATACCACCGACGGTCTGGAAGGACTCCCCGTTGTGTGTAAACAAATGGGGCTGACGAAAAGGGAGGTGCT